>CAJQUW010002286.1:0-33651 GCA_907163375.1 Prostheceraeus crozeri
TAACTTTTATGATTTTTTCGGTGTCCTGGAATGGTCATGATTTAAGCGAGAAAAATGTAATTCTCAAATTTTGAGATTCTTGACTTTTCTGATTTTTTCGGTGTCCTGGAACGGTCATGATTTTGGGGGTGAAAATTGTAATTCTCAAATTTTGAGATTTTGAAAAATTTGAAAAATTGGGTATTTTTAAAAACGCTTTTTTTTCTTCATAACCTGAAAAATGACCAAAATTCATGAATTTAGACCATTTAAAAAGTACCATTTTTTGAAAAATCGGTATCTTTAAAAACGACTAAATTCATGAATTTAGGTCTTAAAAACCTGAAAGAGGGTCAAAATTCATGAATTTATGTCGTTTTTCAAGATACTATTTTTTGAATTTTATGGTGTCCTGGAACGGTCTTTTGCCTATTACTTAGTGCCTAGTGGCGCCTACTGGTGCCTCGAGGCATTAGAGACTATGCTCGAGGCACTAACTAGGCGCTAAAGGCATGAAATTTCGGCTTCGTACCTAAATTAGTGCCCTGCAGTTTACAGAGTAGAATGATAAATTCTTCAAACCTGTAAAGATCAAATTATAATAATTCAACTGTCGAAAGCTATCATCATTCAAAAGCTAGGTGGCAAGATATTGCCAGTCATGGTAGTATAAGTTTCAATGTCAGCCATAACCGGGTAAATTAAAAATTTGCAAGTAGCAAGTTAATGACATATCGAAGGGTACTAATTACACATCACTTAAAACATGACTGACAAACCACGTAGCTAAGTGCGCCTGTAATAATTAATAAATATTGCTTTTTGCAATGTAAATGCAATGTAAGTAGAGTAATTTGATATTAATTTGCAGCCTCAGTTGGAAAATGGCAGCAGACCTGAATACAGGGTGTGGCATAAAAGATGTGACTCAATTTCAATGTAGCATAACTTTCTAATTATCCAATAGAAATTAACGAATCGGGTCTCATTTTGAAGCCAATACACAACTCTATTACCACAATCAGCATTGCAATGATTGCATTAGAGGATGAGAGTACAATATGCACACAAAGTCGAAGAACTCGAAATCCAAAATACTAGATGAACACAACAACCACTGAGTGGAAAAGCTAGCATACTTCCCATTCTTTACTTAAACAATAATCATCATAGCGAAATCTTTCTGTTGCAGATGATCTGACAACATCAATTGGGTGATGATTGAATCAACCTTCAGCAATCACGCCTTGTAACACAGCGCTAAAAGTTTGCGTTTTCCTGTTTTTAAAGAAAACTAGTAATATATTTATGAAAACAGCAAAGAAATACAATTATCTAGGTTATGAAAAAGTTAAAAAAGTCACTATACAAAACAAAAATTCTAGCTAGAAAGCCGATCTGGAAATAAAAGCTCGGGCATTAGCTCTCATGAGCGTAATGCCGAGTCTAGTCAAAATGGTCGACTTAGCTTCTCCAAACGACGTTTTCGATTGGGTCGCCATACGAGTCGCTATCCGGCCAATTGTTTCAATAACTTGTTTCCCCAGCTCGCCAAGGCGGAAAAGGGAAGGGGACGCATGACTAACCTAAACTCTCGCATTTAGGTTTCGTCATCCTGTATTCCTGTTTTTAGTTCTTCCAAAGTCTCCACACCTGCTCCACATTTCGTCCAAGTTAAACCTCAAACATTTGCATTTAAAAATATGCCGTCACATATGCTCATTATCGATCAAGTTGAGATCAGCTATAGGCCCGACTGATAAGTCTCATTCCAAATTTGAAAATAGGCTTTGCGGATAGTTCATAAACCCGCTCACGGTGCCCTTGAAGGCAAAAAATTATGACCAAAATTCTCCAGAGAAACTGTTTTAGCTTTCTGATTTGTCTATCTATGTATATGGAGTTGCAAACACCAAATCTTTAAACAGTCCATTGAGCTATTTACGAGAAAATTCAAAATTTGAATTTTTGTAGTAGTATGATAATATAAAATATCAAAAATATAAAAACAAAATTCTCCATAGAAACTGTTTTGACTTTCTGATTGATCTGTGTATGGAGTTGCAAGCAAATAATTCCAATACAATCCATCGAGCTATTCACGAGAAAATTCAAATTTCCAAGTAGTACAGATTGTTTCATAAAAAATGGATCACCCTTAACCCTTATCGATATGGATAATTCCGAGAACGCCATCGGTATGGGTGTTAACATTTTGTAAACAGCTGCTCTTTCTACTGTATAGTTGGCTTTAGCTGTATATTCAACATCTAAATATTCTTTTAATAATTTTTAGATAAAATGTAAAATAGAATCACATATTTTTTGTAACAATTACGTTGATTTAATTGAAATAAAAATCAAATTATTTCAAGAAAACATTGATTTTAATTATATTCTTAGAAAATTGAAAGCTCACACTAACATAGAATGCCTGTCATTTTAATTACAGATAATGCATTTGCAACTTTTTATAAGAACTCGGTGAGCTGGACACACAGACCTTTGGCAAGTATCACATCTGGAACGACTTAATTTCCCACAACAGCGGCACCGACCGACTTTTTCCATTTCTGTATGCTGGCTGTTGACACGAATCTCAACCAAATTCAATGCTATCATAGCTTCCTTTGTAGACCGCGGCAATCTCGAATTATGTGCATATCTTGATCTCGTAGAAGGCAAAGTTGCGTAGCTAAGGGCTTCAAGTATTATTTCCTACTTGTACTCAAACCATCTTTCTTTCGTATGAGAAACGCATTGAAACATGCAACGTCCAACATATTGTAAAAAATCAATAATGGCCATCGCACAGTTTTTCGGCGACATGTAAATTTTTCCACGTTCTCGTCCATTTGATCAACTCCTTTTTTACCAAAATTGTAATCAATAATCATTTGCGGTTTTTGCACATTAGCAGAAACAATTTCGTTTCCAGAGTGTGAGGAGCTCAAGAGATTTACCGCCTTGTTTCTTTTATGAATATAAGAAGCGAGCATGACATGATTTTCGTGATCGTAAGCAAATTTGGTTGATTCCACAGGACGGCGCTTTTCCTTCAATTCCTGAGGAATTTCTACTCGATTGTTTCGAACTGTGCCAAGCAGTGTTAAATTATTATCAAGTAACGACACAGCTGGTCGATGTGACGTAAAAAATTGTCTGTCACCAACTCACGCCCAGAGCCGTAAAATGGTTCCGATAACTCCATTACCACATCCTTCGCTAAATCTTTATGAACTGCGTCTCCATCTTTTCCTGTATATATTTTTCCATTCAAAGCGTACCCGGAATCACTCTCGCATAACCAAAATATCGTTATCCCATAATTGTCATCGATGTTGAAAACAGGTTGGATCGCTTCTTGAAGACTTTAATGGCTCAATAAAAACAAAAGTTAGTTATGTACAATAAAATCCGCCAGTACTTCGTGCCACTGACATTTCTATGGGCGCTCTGATTTAGTGATTCCGACACAGACTATTAAAATTTGTGGATCGTAACTCATCAGTGAACTTTGTGAACTTAGCTCCATTGCTGGCGGCGTTTAATAGTCTGTGTCGGAATCACTAAATCAGAGCGCCCATAGAAGTGTCAGTGGCACGAAGTATTGGCGGATTTTATTGTACATAACTAACTTTTGTTTTTATTGAGCCATTAAAGTCTTCAAGAAGCGATCCAACCTGTTTTCAACAACGATGACAATTATAAACACACTTCTGTTTTTGGCGATCAACTCGTTATCCCATATTTCTTTGGCTTAGTGAGAATATAAGTCTTTCCAGGAATCTTTCCACGATATCCATACAATCGCTCATCGACAGTAAGAATTGCAGCGGGAATTCAGCTGACGTAATTTAGCGATAAAAATATTCCATATTTCACTAATGGCAGCTAATTTGTCAGAAGATAATCGCCCCGCTCGATTTCGAAAATTGTCAAACCGCATCGCGCGAAGAAAGAATTTGAATCTTAGGACAGACATAACTGCTCTGTAAAATGGCATGGCTTCTTTGGGATTCCACAGATCTTGCATATTTACGAAATTAAAGTGATGGGCCCCAGCGTAAATTATCAAACCGATGCAAGCAAGGATTTCATCATAAGAGAACGTCTTCATATATTCATGAACGCGAGTTCGCCGTCGTTGCTGAAAGGGTTGATTTGTATAATTAACGACACGTGTTTCGTATATTCCTGGTCCAGTTTATACGTCGCTATCGTCGCTACTTTCATCTTCTCCAATGATTGGAATGTCACCTTCACTCGAATCACTGTGAATTTCGTCATGTTGAATGTGTTCATTCACATTGCTAAGAAATTATTCGCCATTCGAATAATCTTCGTCGTCACTTGCATCATCCGATTCACTTGAGTCATTATTTTCATAACGAAGTAGCATATTCAAAGCCTGTTCAGCGGTATGTCTGTGCGGTCAATTCATGTTGACAAACGAGTAATGTCTGTCTCTTTAGGAAGCGTAGTAGCATGTAAATGAAAGAAACAACTAATTACAAGGCACTTCTATTGTAACCTATTCATCAGGTGAAAGCTATGACGAATCACTTGCCACAATGCAGAGTTAGGGTGTGCGCGTTGACCGACCAGTTTCACACGTAACGACAGATATTTACAGTACAATAATGATGTTAGTGAAAATAAACTTGACGCTAAAATTTAGTGACAGGTGCACAAAATACGAACTCGTATACTGGAGGACTAAATTAGAAATGACGTCTCAAATATACTTTTCACATTGTTCAATACAATAGCAGCTCTAATCACGGTGACGCGCCTGCATATAGACTGACAACATTAATATCAATTTGTGTTTACATTTTGTAAACACCCATACCGATGAAGTTCCCTTACGGACTACCCCTAAGAGGATAAAATATCACGAAGAAGTAAATGCCATACAATGATCAGTCAATATAGTTATTAATCGTCGTTGAGTCTTAGATTCACATGTCATATACTTTAATTACATCTTAATAAAATAATATAAATGTTTACAAAATTAACACATATACCGATGAGGGTTAAACATCGCCTTAACTTCAACTTTGTCTAACTCCGCCAAACTTGAACGAATTCCTCTGAAATTTGGAAGATAAGTTAGTTGTGCTTACTAATAACATTGTTGGAAATTTCAAGCATGAATATTGAGTTGTTTTCCTGTTATGGATAAAAAAAGTAGTAGATAATTTGATCTTCATTTAGCAATGTTACACAAAATCATACCTCACTCTTATAAAATTACATTTGTTTCCTTTGTTATGTAATATGTTGTTCTACAAGCCAAAAGCTATCAAGCAAAACAAAAATAAAGAAAATCGGTTAATCAGAGCCAGCATAGCACCATTATTCATCAACAATAATGTAACTGCTACATGTGATTAACTGGACTTCATGTTCCATAGCTTCCTGACTTCGTTGCGGTGGTGTTGGCAGCACTCCTGATTGCTTTCAGCTAGAAATCTATCTCTTACCAGTTGAAAACAATACAAAGCACAAATAAATGAACAATAGCGAGATCGCATTCACAAAAGGCAAAGTGTCAGCCTTCTTAGAACTAGGGTTTTCTTTGCGAGCTACAAGCAAGCGACTAAATGTCCCTTACACAAATGTGCATCGATGGCATAATGATGATTTTCGCCTCTGTCGTAAAGAGGGCTCTGGCCGTCCACGCAAAACATCCAAACGTAGAGACCGCCTAATTTTGAGATTTGTTAAAGTTGATCCAAGTCTCTCGTTAACTGAGATGGCTGCACTAGACTCGTCTATTTCTAAGTCCACTATTCGTAGAAGACTTATTGAGTCGAACTTCGAGAGCTGTAAGAGGCTCTCTCAGATCGAATTATCAGATCAGCATACAAAAAGACGTCTCGGACGGGCAATGAGTCATTGTCACTGGCGAAATCAATGGGATCGGGTTGTCTGGTCTGATGAGGCATCAGTCCGTCTGAAGGATAGTGATGGTCGATTGAGATTATGGATAAAATCTGATCAGGAAATTCCGAGATATTTACATCGTCCGCGGGTACAAGGTGGTGCGACTCTACTGATTTGGGCTGGCATTTGGACCAATGGCCGCTCTGAACTTCACATACAGCAAGGAACCATGAATTCTGAACGCTATGTGAATGTTTCACGAATGAACAATGGCCAAATGACAGATCAACTTGGTGATCCATCGACTTGGTTATCTATGGATGATAATGCTACGTGTCACATGAGTAGTAGAGTCAACTTATGCAAGTCTCAATTAGGGCTTAGGACATTATCTTGGCCAGCTCGTTCTCCTGATCTGAATACCATAGAAAATGTATGGATTATTCTAAATCGTAACGTTCGTCGTTCACTGCTACCTACAGATGGCGTATCACAACTTACGTCACTGTTAAAAAGAGAGAGGAGAAAGTTAGATCAGTCAAAAATCAACGATATCATCGAATCAATGCCTAGACGAATTGGTAATGTCATTGACAATAACAGTAGGGCCACAAAATATTAGGTTCTTAAGAACCGTTACTGTATCATAGCTTATCAGATTATATAAGGACATTTAAATATATTAGGGACATGAAATAACATGAAAAATGCTTTCTGTATCATACTTATGTTTTGTTTAGTCAAATTTTAGGATGATCCAATTTTTATGAAACGGACTGTATAACACATTGCAATATTGCAAATCGTAGGAAAACTATTCACGAAATTTCGATTAAAGCTAAGTTATGCATGAACTCGTCGATATCTAGTATATAGTGATATAATGTCTAGTATTGGGATATCAATTTTTACAAGCTGAAATGACTTTGTGAATTCAAATGGCACATGTGCGATACAATTTTGCTTGTCTGAAAGCGATCCAAGAGTGGAAATAATACAAGAGTGAACGACATAATACTTCATTGCTTGTAAATTGATCATGTAGAATTTAATTAGATTCAATCGAAACATTGGGGCTGTTCATTAACTAAAATTCTGCCGACAGAAAATTAAACCGATTTAATATTCTGCCGGCAGAATATTCAGCCGACTTAATGAACGACGGTATAACACCGATACCGACTGAATATTCTGCCAGTTTCGGTGATATACCGTCATTCATTAAGTCGGCTGAATATTCTGCCGGCAGAATATTAAATCGGTTTAATTTTCTGTCGGCAGAATTTTAGTTAATGAACAGCCCCATATTCATCTTTGCGATCGTATTATTGTTCAAGTTTGTTTATATCAAATTACCTCTAATCATGAAAATGGCAAAAGAATATTCACCGCATGATTCATCAACAGCTGCGCAAATACATGTAACTTGGTCCTTCCATTGTTGCGGCATAGATTTCACGCCATTGATCCATTGTTCACTAATTGATTGAAGAAGCGCAGTGCCTCTGTCAGGTTGCTGTCATTATCTTTCCTGACCATTTTGTTCTGACTCCTGCAGGACATTGTACGACGACCGCATCTGCATATTGAACTGAGCAATCATGGCCCATCGAACAAAACGTATGTCACACGAGGAATATCATCGAGTCGTTTGCATCTTATGTATTAACAAAGCTAAAGAAATACGACAAATTACATCAAGGATACATGATTTGATTAAAGAGTACATTTTAACTGGCAACGAACTAAATGATGATCGACTTCCCACAGCGATTTGTTCAACGTGTAGATTGAAATTGGAACAGTATGCAAAGCAAAACTTCGTCTTTAACATAGAAGTGTTTGACTATTCCTCCCTATCCAGAACGTATGCCAATCGCACATATGAGCCAGATTATTGTTCATGCACCGTTTGCGAAGTAGCAAGAAGCAATATCAATTCAGTAGACAATTTCGGGTTGAAGAAAAGCGTGTTGGCAGGCCGTTAACATCAACTGATCAACGTCCAGTCAAACCAACACCGATTGTATTGTGTCCTCTCTGCTTGGGTTATATCGGAAGAGGGATATCCCATCGATGCGGCAAAGCTGATATATATGAAAATTTATTTGTTTTAACATCCCAAAGTTTACCAAAGACTGCTGAAAGGTTTGCCTCAAAAGTCATTAGAGAGAAGAGGAGAGCTTCTGACAACGATGAAGTATTGCTAGATCTAAGCAATACGTCGGGAAGTTATGTGAAGCTTTGCCTATCACCGACAACAGAAAGCAACGCAAGAATGACGCAGTTTAGTTCTCAGAGCCTTTCCGATATGCAAGTGTCAATGAATTTGAGCGGAAGACAGACCAGAAAACTAGCGACGCACATACGGTCCGCTTGCTCATCACGTTCATCTATCGAAAGCAATCTGGACTCTAACTTGAAACTGATACACAGCAAATATGACAATTTCTTTGAAATAACTGAGCTATGTTTCATTTCCAAATCAAAAGATGCCATTACGGGTAAAGAGAAAAAGCCGGCAGTAATATGTGATTCATTGGATAATCTGATCGAAGACATCGAATCGGTAAAAATGTTTGATCAAGGATCAAATTTGATCCACAAAATTGGGCTCGATGAGGGAGGTGGTTTCTTCAAAATCACATTATCAATTTTTGATCCAAGAAATTCTGAAACAAGAGCTCGCATGACATACAGTGAAGGAATAGCAAATAAGTTCAAGCACTCCGGAGTAAAGAAACTCTTCATTATTGCATTGGTTTCGAACATCCAAGAAAAATACGAAAATGTTTTACGCTTGTGGACATCCTTGAATATGAGACTTTTGATGGAATCAGCTTCATGAAAGAGGTGAAGATCGCACGTTTGGATCTTTGAACAGCAACTTTTGGAGATATGTTGAAGATGGCCGTAATCGATCGCAAGCAAAGAAATTTGGCAATGCATCACATCCGCCTATTCTTCAAGGCTTTCATGAAGATATGATACTCTTGGAAGTAATTCTACCTCCAGGTTTGCATTTGTTAATTGGATGCGTAAATGCCTTCGTGTCAAAGTGACCTAAGCGACAAAATCTTTTTTACAGGAGACGAAAAAAACTGTCCTGGCTTGAATATTCAATCAAAGCATTTACTTCATTGGTTAGTTTGGACTCTGTATGGTAGCATGTTTCAGTAAATCACGTTTGTGAAAATTTTCTAGCCTTTACATAGACATTAGTGGATTTAGGTTGATTTGACACAAGTATATTTCGAAAAGTTGGCGGTTAGGTTAAAATGTCACAACCAAGAATGTTGAATTTTAATCAAAATTCTACACAAAAGATTGATGATATCGCAATTGTACATGTATAATTCATTATCATATTTACATAGACAATAACAAAATGTTTATGTCCAGTTTTAAATTTGATCTTCTGTCGATGTCGAGGAGTTCAATCCTTCATAAAAAGAGTGGTACACGGCTGGAATGAATGGCAACAAGCTGATGAGATCTGCCTTCTTCTTCACCGATATTTCAAGTGGCCTTGAGTAACACTGAAATGAAAATAAAGATCCCTTTATGATTATAAATGTAGGGATAAAGTGCATGCATGTAGGTTATATCTATAGGCCTACACATGCAGACACATAGGCCTAGGACATAGAATGAGAGTAATAGGGGGTTCATCCATAACGAAAAGGTACACTGCATGTATGAAATTGAATATAAGCTCACATGTATTTTGTAGGTAAGAGTAAACGTATATTCATAAGAGACCAACGAGCATTTAAAGCACGAGAAAATTATATTATTAGGCATTCTAATGAAAATGCAATTTGTGTAACTTTTACAAAATTTGCAAGGGGAAAAAGTTTTTAAAAAATCTTTAGCATGTCTATTTATGAACTTACCGGTTGAAGAATTATAGCAACAGCGTCTTTTGTCGTCCTTCCAGTCAGTGTGACTCCTTCATACTGATCGTGCATGTTGTAGTTATAATGCAGCACATCATGGTCATCGATTTCGATGCAGTAGTTTCTTATAGATGAAAATCGAAATTCTCCAGTTTTTGGAAGCTTCATAATCTCTTCAGACACTTTATCCTATCTGTAGATTTTGTCTTGATTGATGGGTACAACAGTGAGGTAGGGCGGTGAAGTCTTCGCCATTCTGACCAGATTGAACCAATCATTTGGTACAAAGATGTCCATCCGCTTTTTTGCTTTCTCAATAATCGCGTGTACGGAATCACATTCCATATGTGTATGCCCAGGAACCATGAAGGTATGCATCATCTTCGTCGATGTAGTTTCAGACAGAAATTTCAGCATTCCAAGTACTTGTTGATTCTTGTTCTGACCGGCACACGAATCAGAGTATAATTTGAACTCTTTGATGTCCGGATTCAGTCTCAATTTCGTTTGAATGAAATCGTAGAGGCAAGAAGCGATTTCATTTCCACCCCTCTTCGCAACGTCTTCTGACCACATATAACAATGAGGTGGGCCATGTTTGTAGTCATAGATTGTTAGGTTGTAAACCCAAAGCTGCCTTTTGTAGAAGCTCTCTGAGCAACTCAAATTAGGAGTAGGAAGACACTTCTGCAGATCATAGCTAATCATTTGGAAACCATCGTCATCATTACAACGCTTCTTGTCCATTCTCTTTTGCTTGTACACGGTTCGGTCTCGTTCAGATGAGCTGTATGCTGCTCAGATTGGCTTTGACCCGCAGCTTTGTATTTGTCACACTTGTTGCATGTATCCGATTTCAATTTTGCAAACGAGAGGTACGAGTATTCCTTGAAAACTTCATAATACAGCCACTCCTTTTGGGCTTGTTCTCCATTCTTGCACATTTCTTCAACATACATAGAATACATTCTGTTGACACTTAGTTCTGGGGACAGGAACAGTTTGTCTGTTCTTTCTCTGCTGTAATGACTCTCATACACGGGAAATTTCTCTATGTGGTCCCTGACTTTTTGTCTTTCTTCGTCAGAAATACGTCTGATGCTTGGATGGCGTCCTCTTTGATCTGTGATGCTTGTATCGCTTTCTCTCCGTTTTCTTGAGATAGTGCGGATTCTTGAATCACTTATTGACAGTGTGGCAAGGAAGAAAGATCTGCAAACGCTATGACGTCCTGAACCCGTTGTAAGAAAGTATTTTCTGCTGTAATTGCGCTTTGTATTTTCCGTTGATCCTGTCCTTCTTCTTTTAACTCCCATTTCAATCATGCATCCTGATGGACTGGTCCTGCTCACTGGTGTTCAACTCATAAAACTGATCAAATATCACTTCACCATGAGCCTCAGATATTCTATCACAACAAGTATCTTTGCACGTTGTTGGCTGCAATTTTCTGCCATCCTTCTTCTCACCTTTCCTATTCGTATGCTCTAACCCGTGTTCTTTTCGCATCTTGTTCTCTTCTCGTTGCTTTCTACTCTGCCCTCTCAACGGTCTGTTTTCTTTATTTTCTCTCATAGTCTCGTGAAGCATTGCACTATTCTCAAGTTCCTCGTCTTCTGCTGCTAATGATACATTTCCATTCACTTCTTCACTTTCCTGCAATGATTCACTTTCATCCGTTAGATCGCTCTCGCCGTCCACCATCAATGCTGCTACATCTTCGACAGTCAACCGTCGCGTGTAAGTGAAATAGAATTTTTATCAATTTGATTGATTTTACAAAGTTTTCTTATTACTTAATCTTGCTAGGGCAGTAGACTACTAGATGAAAAATACCATTTATCATCATGTATGCAGGCAAGTTAGACGTCAGAAGCGCGAGTGGTATAATGGCTAGGGTACGCGACTCACACATCGGTGGTCACTGGTTCAAACTCAAGCATTACTTGACTTTTTAAGTCATATTTTAATAATGTGATGTTTTTAATTTTGTGTTTCAAGATACACTGAGACAAACAGATAGATAGTAGATACCTTTTAGAGATAAAATTAGGAGTATGATTACAATTGCCCACATTGCCTGTTTTAATTCATTCTACCGGTATTAACTCTAGATCATCTTACGTCTATAATATGAGAGTTCTATTTAGATAACCGTCTTATGATAATGTAACAGTAATCAGTAATAGCTAATTACATATGTACATGTCTTCAGCATATTCTGGCAATGTGGAACTTACTTTCTTCTAGCTGCACTTTTCTCACGCTTGAGCAGATGGTCAGACATTTTGAAATTCCAACAATTTCGAAAAATCCAAAGGATAGACTTCTTATCAAACTATTTCACGCAAACAAATTTGCAAAAGTAGAAATTTGTCTCAACTTGGACACCTTAGTATTTTCATTTGACTATCTTAATTATTGATTGTGATTGAGTTTGTTCGATTTCAGTGGCAGATGGGTTTTTTTGACACAAACAGGATAATGGAGATATTAGGGTGCGGCGATTTAAATCGACCGGGGAAAAAATCGATCGGAATTGAAAAATCGAAAATCGATCGGTAATCGAAAGAGATCGCGATTTTCAGTTCGATCTTTTCGTTTTGATAAATAGATGCTACATTTCCCAATTCAGGTCAATACAGGTATGGGAAGTGGTTAAATCCAATTCATTTCATGTACAATACACGAGAACGATTTCTTAATTGAAATTATGTGATTCCTCCCAGCTAGCTACATGTAGGATGGTTACTTGATCATCAAACAAGTTGCTGTGCTAGACTGCTACTGCTATCAGCCAGAATCGGCTCAGGCAGTCTATTGTGTGACTGATCTGTGATGTCAGTTGAAGTCAATTCTGTGGTTGAAGCTACGAGTCAGCGGCGTTGGCATTGTCCTTGACTCCGTGCACTATTTCTTAGTTGATAGATCACTATAAAAATAGTTGATTTAAGGTGAGCAGCAGGTGACGAAACTCGTTGGGACGCTGATTGGTTTAAAGTTAGACATTGTTATCATGATCGCCTTCGATCGAGAGGGCTATGCTGTAGTCAATTTCGGCATTCTACGCTCCCCCTACCGTCGTTATGTCCACGAAACAGAAATCACAAATACATCGTTATTTTACTTTAGACAATTGCAAGACGTCAGCGAAATGTCTCACAGGTGGCTGTAGGAATCCGAGTGTAAAGGTGAAGGATGGATCGACTACCAATATGTTCAGACATTTGAAAGACAATCATCCGAAAATCTACTCTGATCAGAGGAGAAAGCAAAGAAGGCGGTGAAAAGAAAGCCATCTCCATCTCGTCAATCAACCATCGAAACTTCCTTTGTTGTTCATCACAAGTATCCGCATGGTAGTGCCAAAGCTCTAAAGCTCGATCGTCTACTTGCTCAAACTATATCGCTGAGGGATGTCTATATATTCGTTTCGTCGAAATGAACATTTTCGCAAGTTTGTCGAATGCTTGAACGACAGATATGACATTCCTAGTGAGACCAAAATGCGGCGCACTGTGCCTCCGACGTTGGAACGAGAAATCGATGTGAAAATGCAGAACTTTTTCCAAGAGAATGATTTCCCGTCATACGCAATAACTCGATTTCTACGACGCTAAGAATCATGAGAATTTCTTAGAACTGACTGCATCTTCTATTGACGCCGACTACCGGCTACATTCCTATTGCATCGGAGTTGAACCTTTAAATTCGTCGGATAGAGACCATGCTGGAGAAACGATATCACATTGTCTGCGTGGATTAATGGAAGAAATGTCCATCGATGTTAATGATCAGATATTGGAAGCTGGAGTGACCGACAACGCTGGCAATGCTCGACGAGGTATTGAATTGACTGGAATTCCTTGGATGCCTTGCATGGCTCACACACTACAATTGTGTACTGAAGACTCCTTCACAGCCTGTGAGGCAGCTAATGATCTTCGGAAATCTTGTCGAGCGATAGCTGGCTTCTTCCATCGTAGCAATCCTGGGGTTCGACTTCTAAATAATCTGCAGCAAGAATCTGGAAAATCGGTTCAAAGAATTCCGCAAGATGTTCCAACACGATGGAACTCATCTTTCTATACTTGGTCAGTGATGATAGAAAATCATCAAGAAATCAATCGCTCATTGCGCGAAATTCGGAATTCACGCAATCCTCCACCGATTCTCCAAAACAATGAGTGGGAATTACTCGAAACCTTGACATCATTGTTGGCACCATTCGAGGACGTTACTCGTGACTTGTGTTGTGAACTGTCTCCTTCGATCAATCTTATCTTGCCTCTACTGTCAATCCTGACTGAACTCATTGGATCTATCGACGTCCCCACCGCCTTGACTTCATTCAAAGTCACAATATTGAACTAGATGAAATCCAGAATTGAACAAGTGACACCTGGTACTGAACAACCAATCCTGTTGGTCGCTTCTGCGATCGATCCACGATTTCTACGTATTCTCTTTTCCACACAAGTTGATGTTGCGAAGAACATTATCGTCGCGCGTATTGTCGACTTAATGCAGAAATAATCTCACACAGAAGAGAAGGTGATTACTGCAGGAGTGAGCCAAGAAAAGTTTGATGAGAAATGACAACGTGTTTCCTTGTGGTCGCAGATGAAAATTAGATCTCCGGTGGAATCAGATAGCAAAAACATCAAAGACCGAGCTATGATGGAGTGGCAGCGATATGTCGAATTGGTGGAGTAAACAAATCCTGCACCCGACCACAAGAAATTTGACGTTCTTGCCTTCTGGCAGAATCTTCCAAATTTGGCCAGGATTGCCCGACAATTCTTGTGTATTCCAGCAACAAACACGGCTTCGGAAAGACTAGGAAGTGTAACGGGCAATACCATAACGCCCAGTCGTAGAAATTTGAGTGGCTTGCGCGCACGGCAATTGATCAAAATCAGACGCAACACTAAACTTTTGAATGAGTAGGTGGTAATGCGTTTTTCTAATTAGACTTCACAATATGCTTTCATATGATTCAGTATTGGCCGATATTTTGAGACGTTTGTCATGCATGTATCGCCCACTTACACGTAGTTAGAAAATAAAGCTCAGACTGTTTTGAAATGATTTCTTTTTTGGTTTACAAAAAAATCGAAATCGGAAAAAAATCGAAATTTTTCTGAAAAATCAAAATTAAATCGATCGTTGGGGAAAATAAAACATCGCCGCACCCTAGGAGATATGCACATAAGTTGATTTGTCACAAGCAAAAATTGAGAAATAGAAATAGAATTCCGCGCTGTTGATGCTCAGGATGATGTCTAGGGTTGGATACTTTCCAAAAATCGTAATTACTGCAAAATGATAAAAATGTCGCTTAGGTCACTTTGACGCGAAGGTACAGTATTGTATGTTGGACTTGAAAAAGTTTGGCCTGGCGTTGCGGAATGGACGGCGCAATGTTGTGTTGAGCGTGAAGGATATCACGGTGGAAGTTTTACCGGAAACGGATGTCGCAAACTGCTGAACAACATTTCGAAGCTTCGTACATTATGCCCGTCCCAACAAAACATTTATATTCATGCATTTGAATCGTTGAATCTTGCTTCGGACAAAATTTATCGTCTGACTGTGAAAAGTCAATTGGAGAATTCAAGGCAGCATTTCTGCGCCTGAAACTCCCGGTAACGCCTAAAATTCATTGTATTTTTCACCATGTTGCGGATTTTTGCAAATTGAAAAGACAGGTTTAGGACCGTGGAGTGAGCAGTCGGTTGAAGCAACTCATTATAACTTTTCTGAGACTTGGAATCGGTACAAAATCAATGAATCGCATCCAAGTTTTGACAATCGTCTTCTTTCCGCAGTATCAGTCTACGACAGCAGACATATTTGAGAACATTTGAGTTAAGGGTAATCTTTTTTTAATGGTTTGGGCAAATTATAATTATATTATTCTCGCATTATTGTTTTCTCTTCAATGATGAGAAGGATGCAAGGATACAAGGATTTAGGTAAAGGGCTTTGAAGACAAGTGACAGATTCAGATTCAAATTTCCTTTAAGGAAAAATACGCTTTGAATTTGAAGGAACAGCCAAAACTTAAAACCAGTAAAATAGGCATAAGTAGAAAAGAAATCTACATGTATGTCTTTGAGAAATACTACAAAAGTCCTCGTACATAGGATGTAAATTGATGAAGTTGCTATCATAACGCAGCTTGCGACTAGCTTAAAGGTAAATTCATTTAAATAAAAATGGCTAATTGTATGCATATTTCAAATAAAAAAAGAAAATACATGTATATGGTAAATAATGCACTCTACATGTCAGGACCTACAAGAATACGCAAAGTAGTCACACTAGTCAAGCAAACATTGTATGTAAGTCGTACATGCAAAAAATCAACTGGTTTAATAGCAGCATTGCATGTAGTCAGCTATTTCATGAAACCAAAAAACAGAATTTATCATAGCTATTGTACTGGTCATAGAATTCAAATTTTGAATTTTCTCGTGAATAGCTCGATGGATTGTATTGGAATTATTTGCTTGCAACTCCATACACATGGAAAAATCAGAAAGTCAAAACAGTTTCTCTGGAGAATTTTGATTTTGGTATTTATAATATTTTGACCTATCATACTACTACTAAAATTCAAATTTTGAATTTTCTAGAGAATAGATCGATGGATGATTTTAAATTTTACGTTTTACAACTTCCTACACATAGCCAAATCAGAAAATGTCAACAGTTTTTCTGGAGAATTTTGGTCACTATTTTTCGCCTTCAAGGGCACCGTGGCGCTGGATACGAAAATTACATGCAAACATATAACAAATCAACATACAATTTGAAACTAACATCTGATACGAGATTCTCGTATGCTTACAGATATCTGGCATGTTTTTCACACGACATCTCACTTATTTTCGTATGTGATTGAACTATATGTGATACGAACTGTTCCATCTGTGATTGGGTGTTTTACGATGAAATGCGAGCTGTTGGCGTGTTTTATATACGAGACGCGATGGAAATTCATCCTCATTCGTACGCCCCTGCTATGCCTATGGTATGTAGAGCTTTAAGTCACATGGCAAAAAAATATGTATATCACACACCACTGTCAAATAACTTTTTTCAATAATACCAGCCCTGAATATTTCTTTTTGATATTGTGATGTTTAACTAGATTAGATTTATTGTGAATTTTATGCTCCACTAGTATGTCGTCGTTGCTACTTGTCTGGTAGCATTAACAGGACGCTTAGTTAGCATTATTTCATGTACCAAGTTGGTCAACATCAATTCAGTCAAACGATTTTTTCGTGCGATCATGTTGACTTATATATCTCAAACATAACTATTTTTTGCGCCCATGAATTATGTGTTTTTATTTCGAATTGATAATATTCTTTATTTCAAAATTGCATAATGCATAATTGTTGATGGTTGAATACTTATTGATTATTAATGAAATGCCTTAGACTTACATGTATTAAAATCGAATTCAGTATTGAAATTATGACTCTTGAATGTCATTATCTCACTACTTACAAAACAGTAGTAACATTAGTGTGATGTTTATCGACAAAAGGTCTTAAATCAACATACTTTTGACATGATTTATGCTTTCTTTTAACATTGTGCTGGTATGGCTTTAGTATGTAAAGCATACCACATTTGAAATAACATACGAAAAGCATACAAATGTATACAGAAGTACACCAAAAAATGCTTCGTATGTGATTGGTATTGAGAGATTTACGGTGCAGATATGCAAGCTTTATTGTTTTCTGATGAAAGCCACGTGATGTTCGGTTTATTGATTATCATATGAAACATATCTTCCTGATAGACTGAGTATTGCATGATCATGAGCACATTGAATGTAGTCTAATGGTCTAATGATATATTTCTAGATGAAAATGTTTGGGGTTCAACTTGGACGAAATGGGAAAGAGATATGGAGATTTTGGAAGAACTAGAAACAGGAAAACACAAAATTTCTGGCGTTCTGTTACAAGGCGTGATTGCTGAAGGTTAAGGCAACCATCACCCAATCGATGCTGTGTGATCATCTGCAACAGAAAGACTTCGCTATGATGATTATTGTTTAAGTGAAGAATGAGAGGCTTTTCCACTCAGTGGTTGTTGTGTTCATCTAGTATTTTGGATTTCGAGTTCTTCGGCTTTGTGTGGATATTGTACTCTCATCATCTAATGCAATTACTGTAATGCTGATTGTGGTAATAGAGATATGTATTGTCTTCAAAATGAGGCCTTATTTGCTAATTTCTATTGGATAATTAGAAAGTTATGCTACATTGAAATTGAGTCACATCTTTTATCCCACACCCTGTAGCTTCCCTTTCATCCAATATCCGGATTTACAATTCTTAATATTCAATACATTTTAATGCATTTTGAATACATTAGAAATTATTTATCAATGTATGAATCAATCCACCATCGGAATCTACAGCGAGATCTCTGAATCACTCCAGTTTCCCTAATCGACCTAGGGCCTATCCTTCAAACTTTCTTCCCACTTGAGATTGCTGAGGTTTGCTACTCATTAAATTGAAGAAATGCAAAGATAAAACCTACAACATGTGTCGAACAGACATATAGATTAAACAGATAAATAGATTAAAAAATTGCACGTTGTTGGCTGCAATTTTCTGCCATCCTTCTTCTCACCTTTCCTATTCGTATGCTCTAACCCGTGTTCTTTTCGCATCTTGTTCTCTTCTCGTTGCTTTCTACTCTGCCCTCTCAACGGTCTGTTTTCTTTATTTTCTCTCATAGTCTCGTGAAGCATTGCACTATTCTCAAGTTCCTCGTCTTCTGCTGCTAATGATACATTTCCATTCACTTCTTCACTTTCCTGCAATGATTCACTTTCATCCGTTAGATCGCTCTCGCCGTCCACCATCAATGCTGCTACATCTTCGACAGTCAACCGTCGCGTGTAAGTGAAATAGAATTTTTATCAATTTGATTGATTTTACAAAGTTTTCTTATTACTTAATCTTGCTAGGGCAGTAGACTACTAGATGAAAAATACCATTTATCATCATGTATGCAGGCAAGTTAGACGTCAGAAGCGCGAGTGGTATAATGGCTAGGGTACGCGACTCACACATCGGTGGTCACTGGTTCAAACTCAAGCATTACTTGACTTTTTAAGTCATATTTTAATAATGTGATGTTTTTAATTTTGTGTTTCAAGATACACTGAGACAAACAGATAGATAGTAGATACCTTTTAGAGATAAAATTAGGAGTATGATTACAATTGCCCACATTGCCTGTTTTAATTCATTCTACCGGTATTAACTCTAGATCATCTTACGTCTATAATATGAGAGTTCTATTTAGATAACCGTCTTATGATAATGTAACAGTAATCAGTAATAGCTAATTACATATGTACATGTCTTCAGCATATTCTGGCAATGTGGAACTTACTTTCTTCTAGCTGCACTTTTCTCACGCTTGAGCAGATGGTCAGACATTTTGAAATTCCAACAATTTCGAAAAATCCAAAGGATAGACTTCTTATCAAACTATTTCACGCAAACAAATTTGCAAAAGTAGAAATTTGTCTCAACTTGGACACCTTAGTATTTTCATTTGACTATCTTAATTATTGATTGTGATTGAGTTTGTTCGATTTCAGTGGCAGATGGGTTTTTTTGACACAAACAGGATAATGGAGATATTAGGGTGCGGCGATTTAAATCGACCGGGGAAAAAATCGATCGGAATTGAAAAATCGAAAATCGATCGGTAATCGAAAGAGATCGCGATTTTCAGTTCGATCTTTTCGTTTTGATAAATAGATGCTACATTTCCCAATTCAGGTCAATACAGGTATGGGAAGTGGTTAAATCCAATTCATTTCATGTACAATACACGAGAACGATTTCTTAATTGAAATTATGTGATTCCTCCCAGCTAGCTACATGTAGGATGGTTACTTGATCATCAAACAAGTTGCTGTGCTAGACTGCTACTGCTATCAGCCAGAATCGGCTCAGGCAGTCTATTGTGTGACTGATCTGTGATGTCAGTTGAAGTCAATTCTGTGGTTGAAGCTACGAGTCAGCGGCGTTGGCATTGTCCTTGACTCCGTGCACTATTTCTTAGTTGATAGATCACTATAAAAATAGTTGATTTAAGGTGAGCAGCAGGTGACGAAACTCGTTGGGACGCTGATTGGTTTAAAGTTAGACATTGTTATCATGATCGCCTTCGATCGAGAGGGCTATGCTGTAGTCAATTTCGGCATTCTACGCTCCCCCTACCGTCGTTATGTCCACGAAACAGAAATCACAAATACATCGTTATTTTACTTTAGACAATTGCAAGACGTCAGCGAAATGTCTCACAGGTGGCTGTAGGAATCCGAGTGTAAAGGTGAATGATGGATCGACTACCAATATGTTCAGACATTTGAAAGACAATCATCCGAAAATCTACTCTGATCAGAGGAGAAAGCAAAGAAGGCGGTGAAAAGAAAGCCATCTCCATCTCGTCAATCAACCATCGAAACTTCCTTTGTTGTTCATCACAAGTATCCGCATGGTAGTGCCAAAGCTCTAAAGCTCGATCGTCTACTTGCTCAAACTATATCGCTGAGGGATGTCTATATATTCGTTTCGTCGAAATGAACATTTTCGCAAGTTTGTCGAATGCTTGAACGACAGATATGACATTCCTAGTGAGACCAAAATGCGGCGCACTGTGCCTCCGACGTTGGAACGAGAAATCGATGTGAAAATGCAGAACTTTTTCCAAGAGAATGATTTCCCGTCATACGCAATAACTCGATTTCTACGACGCTAAGAATCATGAGAATTTCTTAGAACTGACTGCATCTTCTATTGACGCCGACTACCGGCTACATTCCTATTGCATCGGAGTTGAACCTTTAAATTCGTCGGATAGAGACCATGCTGGAGAAACGATATCACATTGTCTGCGTGGATTAATGGAAGAAATGTCCATCGATGTTAATGATCAGATATTGGAAGCTGGAGTGACCGACAACGCTGGCAATGCTCGACGAGGTATTGAATTGACTGGAATTCCTTGGATGCCTTGTATGGCTCACACACTACAATTGTGTACTGAAGACTCCTTCACAGCCTGTGAGGCAGCTAATGATCTTCGGAAATCTTGTCGAGCGATAGCTGGCTTCTTCCATCGTAGCAATCCTGGGGTTCGACTTCTAAATAATCTGCAGCAAGAATCTGGAAAATCGGTTCAAAGAATTCCGCAAGATGTTCCAACACGATGGAACTCATCTTTCTATACTTGGTCAGTGATGATAGAAAATCATCAAGAAATCAATCGCTCATTGCGCGAAATTCGGAATTCACGCAATCCTCCACCGATTCTCCAAAACAATGAGTGGGAATTACTCGAAACCTTGACATCATTGTTGGCACCATTCGAGGACGTTACTCGTGACTTGTGTTGTGAACTGTCTCCTTCGATCAATCTTATCTTGCCTCTACTGTCAATCCTGACTGAACTCATTGGATCTATCGACGTCCCCACCGCCTTGACTTCATTCAAAGTCACAATATTGAACTAGATGAAATCCAGAATTGAACAAGTGACACCTGGTACTGAACAACCAATTCTGTTGGTCGCTTCTGCGATCGATCCACGATTTCTACGTATTCTCTTTTCCACACAAGTTGATGTTGCGAAGAACATTATCGTCGCGCGTATTGTCGACTTAATGCAGAAATAATCTCACACAGAAGAGAAGGTGATTACTGCAGGAGTGAGCCAAGAAAAGTTTGATGAGAAATGACAACGTGTTTCCTTGTGGTCGCAGATGAAAATTAGATCTCCGGTGGAATCAGATAGCAAAAACATCAAAGACCGAGCTATGATGGAGTGGCAGCGATATGTCGAATTGGTGGAGTAAACAAATCCTGCACCCGACCACAAGAAATTTGACGTTCTTGCCTTCTGGCAGAATCTTCCAAATTTGGCCAGGATTGCCCGACAATTCTTGTGTATTCCAGCAACAAACACGGCTTCGGAAAGACTAGGAAGTGTAACGGGCAATACCATAACGCCCAGTCGTAGAAATTTGAGTGGCTTGCGCGCACGGCAATTGATCAAAATCAGACGCAACACTAAACTTTTGAATGAGTAGGTGGTAATGCGTTTTTCTAATTAGACTTCACAATATGCTTTCATATGATTCAGTATTGGCCGATATTTTGAGACGTTTGTCATGCATGTATCGCCCACTTACACGTAGTTAGAAAATAAAGCTCAGACTGTTTTGAAATGATTTCTTTTTTGGTTTACAAAAAAATCGAAATCGGAAAAAAATCGAAATTTTTCTGAAAAATCAAAATTAAATCGATCGTTGGGGAAAATAAAACATCGCCGCACCCTAGGAGATATGCACATAAGTTGATTTGTCACAAGCAAAAATTGAGAAATAGAAATAGAATTCCGCGCTGTTGATGCTCAGGATGATGTCTAGGGTTGGATACTTTCCAAAAATCGTAATTACTGCAAAATGATAAAAATGTCGCTTAGGTCACTTTGACGCGAAGGTACAGTATTGTATGTTGGACTTGAAAAAGTTTGGCCTGGCGTTGCGGAATGGACGGCGCAATGTTGTGTTGAGCGTGAAGGATATCACGGTGGAAGTTTTACCGGAAACGGATGTCGCAAACTGCTGAACAACATTTCGAAGCTTCGTACATTATGCCCGTCCCAACAAAACATTTATATTCATGCATTTGAATCGTTGAATCTTGCTTCGGACAAAATTTATCGTCTGACTGTGAAAAGTCAATTGGAGAATTCAAGGCAGCATTTCTGCGCCTGAAACTCCCGGTAACGCCTAAAATTCATTGTATTTTTCACCATGTTGCGGATTTTTGCAAATTGAAAAGACAGGTTTAGGACCGTGGAGTGAGCAGTCGGTTGAAGCAACTCATTATAACTTTTCTGAGACTTGGAATCGGTACAAAATCAATGAATCGCATCCAAGTTTTGACAATCGTCTTCTTTCCGCAGTATCAGTCTACGACAGCAGACATATTTGAAAACATTTGAGTTGAGGGTAATCTTTTTTTAATGGTTTGGGCAAATTATAATTATATTATTCTCGCATTATTGTTTTCTCTTCAATGATGAGAAGGATGCAAGGATACAAGGATTTAGGTAAAGGGCTTTGAAGACAAGTGACAGATTCAGATTCAAATTTCCTTTAAGGAAAAATACGCTTTGAATTTGAAGGAACAGCCAAAACTTAAAACCAGTAAAATAGGCATAAGTAGAAAAGAAATCTACATGTATGTCTTTGAGAAATACTACAAAAGTCCTCGTACATAGGATGTAAATTGATGAAGTTGCTATCATAACGCAGCTTGCGACTAGCTTAAAGGTAAATTCATTTAAATAAAAATGGCTAATTGTATGCATATTTCAAATAAAAAAAGAAAATACATGTATATGGTAAATAATGCACTCTACATGTCAGGACCTACAAGAATACGCAAAGTAGTCACACTAGTCAAGCAAACATTGTATGTAAGTCGTACATGCAAAAAATCAACTGGTTTAATAGCAGCATTGCATGTAGTCAGCTATTTCATGAAACCAAAAAACAGAATTTATCATAGCTATTGTACTGGTCATAGAATTCAAATTTTGAATTTTCTCGTGAATAGCTCGATGGATTGTATTGGAATTATTTGCTTGCAACTCCATACACATGGAAAAATCAGAAAGTCAAAACAGTTTCTCTGGAGAATTTTGATTTTGGTATTTATAATATTTTGACCTATCATACTACTACTAAAATTCAAATTTTGAATTTTCTAGAGAATAGATCGATGGATGATTTTAAATTTTACGTTTTACAACTTCCTACACATAGCCAAATCAGAAAATGTCAACAGTTTTTCTGGAGAATTTTGGTCACTATTTTTCGCCTTCAAGGGCACCGTGGCGCTGGATACGAAAATTACATGCAAACATATAACAAATCAACATACAATTTGAAACTAACATCTGATACGAGATTCTCGTATGCTTACAGATATCTGGCATGTTTTTCACACGACATCTCACTTATTTTCGTATGTGATTGAACTATATGTGATACGAACTGTTCCATCTGTGATTGGGTGTTTTACGATGAAATGCGAGCTGTTGGCGTGTTTTATATACGAGACGCGATGGAAATTCATCCTCATTCGTACGCCCCTGCTATGCCTATGGTATGTAGAGCTTTAAGTCACATGGCAAAAAAATATGTATATCACACACCACTGTCAAATAACTTTTTTCAATAATACCAGCCCTGAATATTTCTTTTTGATATTGTGATGTTTAACTAGATTAGATTTATTGTGAATTTTATGCTCCACTAGTATGTCGTCGTTGCTACTTGTCTGGTAGCATTAACAGGACGCTTAGTTAGCATTATTTCATGTACCAAGTTGGTCAACATCAATTCAGTCAAACGATTTTTTCGTGCGATCATGTTGACTTATATATCTCAAACATAACTATTTTTTGCGCCCATGAATTATGTGTTTTTATTTCGAATTGATAATATTCTTTATTTCAAAATTGCATAATGCATAATTGTTGATGGTTGAATACTTATTGATTATTAATGAAATGCCTTAGACTTACATGTATTAAAATCGAATTCAGTATTGAAATTATGACTCTTGAATGTCATTATCTCACTACTTACAAAACAGTAGTAACATTAGTGTGATGTTTATCGACAAAAGGTCTTAAATCAACATACTTTTGACATGATTTATGCTTTCTTTTAACATTGTGCTGGTATGGCTTTAGTATGTAAAGCATACCACATTTGAAATAACATACGAAAAGCATACAAATGTATACAGAAGTACACCAAAAAATGCTTCGTATGTGATTGGTATTGAGAGATTTACGGTGCAGATATGCAAGCTTTATTGTTTTCTGATGAAAGCCACGTGATGTTCGGTTTATTGATTATCATATGAAACATATCTTCCTGATAGACTGAGTATTGCATGATCATGAGCACATTGAATGTAGTCTAATGGTCTAATGATATATTTCTAGATGAAAATGTTTGGGGTTCAACTTGGACGAAATGGGAAAGAGATATGGAGATTTTGGAAGAACTAGAAACAGGAAAACACAAAATTTCTGGCGTTCTGTTACAAGGCGTGATTGCTGAAGGTTAAGGCAACCATCACCCAATCGATGCTGTGTGATCATCTGCAACAGAAAGACTTCGCTATGATGATTATTGTTTAAGTGAAGAATGAGAGGCTTTTCCACTCAGTGGTTGTTGTGTTCATCTAGTATTTTGGATTTCGAGTTCTTCGGCTTTGTGTGGATATTGTACTCTCATCATCTAATGCAATTACTGTAATGCTGATTGTGGTAATAGAGATATGTATTGTCTTCAAAATGAGGCCTTATTTGCTAATTTCTATTGGATAATTAGAAAGTTATGCTACATTGAAATTGAGTCACATCTTTTATCCCACACCCTGTAGCTTCCCTTTCATCCAATATCCGGATTTACAATTCTTAATATTCAATACATTTTAATGCATTTTGAATACATTAGAAATTATTTATCAATGTATGAATCAATCCACCATCGGAATCTACAGCGAGATCTCTGAATCACTCCAGTTTCCCTAATCGACCTAGGGCCTATCCTTCAAACTTTCTTCCCACTTGAGATTGCTGAGGTTTGCTACTCATTAAATTGAAGAAATGCAAAGATAAAACCTACAACATGTGTCGAACAGACATATAGATTAAACAGAGGAACATTTTTTTTAGTACACGACCCATGCACAACATTAGGTCGGGAAGATACTACTATGGCCTCGGAGTTCTACCAGGAGGGGATTATTAACTAGAACTGTAGCATAATTATTGTGTAGAATTGAAACAGATCAGGCAAGTCCTAAGGCATTCAGAGTTAATAGGTAAGAGCGCATAAAGATATGTAACCAAATATTGCAACAATCCTTTCAAGTGCTTCTTCTATAAATTCTTCAAAGATTCTACAATCAGTATGGAATTATTTTTCCTTCATTGAGAATTCTGTAAAACTAAGTCAAGATTTTGGATTTATAAGGTATGCAAATAAATGAATTCAAAAATTTATTCAGAACATAGACCGATTGTTTCGGTGTCGGTAGAATAAAATGGAATTGTCACCTGTGACAGCGTTTGATTAGTCATTGATGTAAAGCTTTTAATTGTTCTGTAGACTTGTGAATAATGAAGCTTTTTTTTACTGATCACTCTGAAGCGATCTGATATATAGTACAATACAAAATACGTAAAGCATTTTGGAGAGATGTACACCACCTCAAGAAAGGCCAATACAATTCTTGACTTGACCTTTAAGTGTATCAAAATAGTATAAGCAGAGCACATTACTATTCCAGGACAAAGGCAAAATAATGCATAAACATTGCTGAGCATAGCTGATGACATAAGGTATTCATAAGACTTAAATGAGTGCATCGTTGCTACACTTCGATTCATAGAGGATCGATTACCATAACATCCCATCAATAGTATAATTAACATGAATATAAATGGCAATATAATATCAAATAGCATGTACGCAAGATGTCCAATAGGCAATTTGAAATGGTATGAGTATAGCTTCGTGCAATGGTAATCAACACTGCCATTGAGTAATTTTACTTCCATTCCCTTTGAAATGAAGCGAGAACATGTTGGAATTAAGCTAAATACGGTGATGAGAAATAATAAAAAAATCAAGTTTGCTCGTTTGTATAATTTCTGATGTTGGTAAGGGTAATGAAGAGCTAGAAATCTTCCAAAGCTTAACAAGAGAACCATATAGGCGGACATGCCAAAAAAGAAGTACAGTATACCGTATATGCCTTTACAAAATATTCCATGGGACAATAAGGGATCAATTCCAAATCCGATGCGAAGTGCTATAAGAAGAGTATATATAGTAATTATACATACGTCTGAACATGCTTCAACAAAAATGAAGCTGTCATTGATTGTCGATAATCTTGATGTTGATTGCATTATTTTCCACCTCATGATAACAAGCACCCCTATGTTTGAGGAAAATCCAATTATCCACAACATCGTCATTAGAATGAGAATAACTAACGGAAAATCTGAATTGTTCAACCTGAAAATCTCATCCATTTGTTTGTCGTTGAACTCTTTGATTGATTGTACTATTCAATTACATGTACATGACCAGGGACAACTAAGATATCAATTTGTATAGCCTATAGCTTCATATTAATATAAAGATATCTTACATTAATCATAGATGTCCCTAAAATCTTTTACCGATCAAATGTAGAAATCAGATCAAAAGTGATATGGAGTGATATGACTTGTATGCATATATAGCTTAGTATTTAGTACATCAATATACATTATAATTATTAGTATCAGGGATGTCTATGACATATTATGAGTTATTATATAATATATCAAGTGCAGCTGGGCGACCCAGATCCCACACAGGTAGTATACTCTTAATCGCTCAATACCAATCACATACAAAGGATGCATACCAAAATATTATTTGGTATATTTCTGTATATAGTTTCATGCTTTTCGTATGGTATTTCAAGTGTGGGGTGCTTTACATACTAAAGCCATACAATGTTAGCCAGTACAATGTTAAAAGAAAGTATCAATCATGTCAAAAGTATGTTGATTTAAGGCCTTTTATCAATAAACATCACACTAATGTTACTACTATTTTGTAAGTAGTGAGATAATGACATTCAAGAGTCATAATTTCAATACTGAATTCGATTTTAATACATGTAAGTCTAAGGCATTTCATTAATAATCAATAAGTATTCAACCATCAACAATTATGCATTATGCAATTTTGAAATAAAGAATATTATCAATTCGAAATAAAAACACATAAACCATGGGCGCAAAAAAGAGTTATGTTTGAGATATATAAGTCAACATGATTGCACGAAAAAAATCGTTTGATTGACTTGATGTTAATCAACTTGGTTCATAAAGTAGAGCTAACCAAGCGCCCTGTTTATGTTACTAGGCATATTACTACATGTAGCAACGACGACATACTCGTGGAGCATAAAATTTGCAATAAATCTGATCTAGTTAAACATCACACTATCAAAAAGAAATATTCAGGGCTGGTATTAACGAAAAAAGTTACTTGACAGTAGTATATGCATATATATACAAACATACAATATATATAAACTCAAGGAAAAGTCAAATTATATTCCAAACGGTTTCACTCCCTTCTATGGGAGCTACTCATAGAATGAATATATATTATATAAAATAATACAGAAACCATATTACACTGTAAACCAAACTGTGCCCAAAATGTGAACGATTATGTACCCGACGCGTTTTCGTCACATCGGTCACATTTGGTCACATATGTGACTTCCATGTGGCCGATGATGAATCATCATAAATCATGCACATACGGCGAGTACTAGATGAGAATATTTCAAATTGATTTTACGAATACTCTTCGGTATGTTTTGTTCAAGAATATCATTGGTAAGAAGATAATGTCACATTGAACTTGGTTTGATTAAAACATGTTTTAATGAGGATAATGATTGTGTATTTAAAAAATGTGACACATTCTTCGTCACATCGGTCACATTTGGTCACACATGTGACCGATGATGAATCACCATAGATCATGCATATGCGGCGAGTGCTCGATGAGAATAATTCAAATTGATTTTCCGAATACTTTGCGATGTGTTTTGGTCAAGGACATCACTGGCAAGAAGATGTTATCATATTGAAAACTGTTTCAATCAGGATAATGATTGTGTGATTCAAAATGTGACATGTCTTCGTTTAATCTGCTTGATTTCGCCGGGAAGTTGTATCATCGTGTCGCAAGTGAAGTTGTATTATCTTACCTAGACAGCGTGAAGCAAATTAGCTTCATGTCAATGGTCAACTTGTTTATTACATGGAAAATGACAAACTGGGAGAAATTACATAATGACGTCCTATTCCCAAATAGAATCTTCAATCACAATGTCCTGAGAAGTGAGTCTATGCAAAATTGAATCAATGTATAGATGGTTCAATCAAACCATTTTATCGGTAAAAGCAGCAATAGATGCTGCCACAGCCATCGATTGTTTCATTGGCGTATAGATAAGGTGTTTACTACATCAGCTTATCTATTTGTTTTTGAACATCAGGTGGCGGTTGGCGTTGAGCAACACACTGATTAGGACATTCTGAATTAAGCATTGACGGTTAATTCAAAAGTAAATGGAAAGTAGAATATGTATCTAATTATTTGCAAATATTTGTTGTTCTCTCCATAAGTTCCTCAATTAAAAGTATGGTCTTTTCTTCCCACCAGGAAGTGGAATCATTTAAACCATAATTTATAGGCAGTTTAATTTAGAGGCAGTAATTCTACTCTCCAAAGCCTAAACAAGTAGTGGCTTTCAATTATCACAATAATTGGAAGAAGCGATAATCATGAGCGGTCGGGCAGATATTAGTCACATATTAGTCACATTAAGTCACATATCTGCCGAGCTGAATGTGACCGATTTGGGCACATTTGCTCACATAAAGACAGTGGCAAACGTCACATGTGTTGGGTACATAATTGGTCACATATTTGGCACAGTTTGGTTTACAGTGTAGTCAATAGAAATAAAAATACCAATCAGACATTATTCAAACTAGGCTTAAGCATAGGAATAAAGATTTGCTCCTGTCTCTCTCGGTCCATTTTAGTAGCATTTGGACTTAGCTGTTAAATTGGAGCTACCGGTACTTCGAATTTCGGTTTAATGATCTTGCACAAGAAGCTATGTGCTTGCTCACATTCAGTATGGCATAGTTAGAGTGCGCTATTTGTTGTCTATGCACAGTTTGCCTATTACGAAAGTAGTCGCCACTTTGTCCAACATATAGTTCGTTACAGCCTTTGCATCTTAAAATATATATGATGTTTTTAGATAAGCAATTCATGTTCCTTATTATTTCAAATGTTATTGTTTCACTAATTGTTCCTTTGTTAATTCGAATGTTAATGCACTTGCATGTAATAATAACTGGACAGCAACCACAGCTTGTTTCGTCACACTTACTAACATCCTTGTTGGTCGGTTATTCTAGTTTAGGAGGCTTAAAAGTGAGGGTGGTTGTTTCCACGACATCATGATCTTATACCTCTGAAAGGGATCTATTGACTTCAAGCTGTTGCTGCCAGGTTTAATCACATTATTAAAGACGCCAGGATTGTTCTTGTTATATGTGTTCACAAAAGGAATAATATCATTTGTAATCGGAGATAATAATAATAATAATATACGTTTATATTTGCATTGCCTCAATATTGGAAATCGTGAGGCATCTTTACAAAGTTAAACAAAGTACTGGCAATAATCATAAAAATCAAATAACAAGAAACAATTAACAGTCAAGAAAATCCACTATTTGCGAGTCGAATCATAGTAATAAGAAAAGATTTTTGCCTTATCGCCGCTGAAATTTTGGGTATTCTATATGTTCTGGAATACTGATTTATTTCGGGAGTTAAATTATGTAGCGGATGTGATTCATCTTGAACTAGCTTACTGAAAAGTCGAATGCCTATCATGAGTCTTCGATATTCTAGCGGTACAAAGTTCGCGCAATCACAGGTTGATGTTCCACAAATAATTTTGTGTGCGCGTCCCTGGATTTTTTCAATTTGATTTGTCTCTCTTTTTGGCAGATTCACAAAAATGGGTGCGGCGTATTCAAGAACTCCTCTGATACAATATTGATATACTGTCAAGAGCCCATCATGATCAATAAATGGTTTCAATTGCCTTAATATGGAGAGTTTTGATGACACTTTTCTGGTAATCATGTCTACATGTAGTTTCCACTTAAAATGTTCATCAAATGTGATTCCCAGAAATTTAATAGCGGATTTGACTGGAATGGTTGGGATTGAATAGTCTGAAAAATCATGACTGTTTGAGGACGTAATGAAAATTTGAGAGCACTTTTCTTCCTTGATTTCCATTTTATTATGAGTCACCCAATCAATAATGTTCGCATAGGCCGAAAGAATGGGACTTTCCACTGTGTTTTTTAATATCGCTCCCACGATGAGTATGTCATCTGCGTATTTAGATGCTGAGATACGTGGATTCACACTTTGTCATCCCTTAATAAACTTAATCATCCCAAGCTTGATTGGGATAAAGGTTTGAAAGAAACAAAATTCAGCTATTATGAGGCTCATCGATGTAATTCTTTAGCTCTTATCTACGAAGAGGGTATCACCGAATCTATACCAAAAGTGCCAAAAATTTTTTTAGAAACATAATTCCTCAACTCAGCGAGCCCGAAGTAGAATCACGAAAAGAGTTGTCCATTAAAGAAACAGAGCACGAAATAAAACGATTGAGGCTTGTTAGAAACATTAAAAGCGAATACATTCAAAAATTAGATAAGGAAATGTTCGGAATATTATCTTCATCATTCTCAACAAACGAACAAGTCCAATTGCAAATTAAAAAATGGAACACATTAGTAAGAAAAGAAGAAGAATTACGTAATAAGATATGGGAAGAAAAAAGCAAAATTTTGATGTCCGATAAGCATCTTGTTGACGATTGACATGAGCACTAAACCAATTAGACAAGTAAATGGGCAGCGTACTTATGCAGACACAATAAGAAATCAACGAAACAATTTTGTTCGATCTAATCGAATGGACAATCGATATATTCCTTTTGGTAGACCTGCCAATCAAGGTAGATCATATTATAATCCACAACAACGGAATCAACGCAGCATGAACAGAAATTACTATCAACCTAGGTATAATCAAAAAAATCGTTATCCTAGGGCTTATCAAAACAATAGAAGCAATTTAAAGTAAGTAAGTAAGCGTTTTATTTCAAGTTGAATGAAAATCAAGACAGTCATATACACAAATCATATACGCATTACATAGTCATATCACAAATTTTCACATACACAAGTAAAGAAGACCGAAAAATAAATGCATACAAACTGAGGTCATTTTACATCTACATATCATTTAAAATATCGTTAAAGTGTACACACAGTTGCTGAAGTAAAAATGGGAAAAAAGATCTGGCATATTTTTCAGTACGGATACATGGGAAAACGAATCTGTTCGACCGTTGAGATCTTTCAGGCAGAAGGTCTCTCAAGATGTGATTTTGGTCGTTTTCAATCTGTCGGAAAGTTTCAAAGAATGTTGCAATCGTCTATGTATAGTATCGTCACACTTAGTACACTTTGAAACACTATCATAAATTATACGATGTGCTCGGTTTTCAATAGTTGAAAGTATTTTACAATGCTTTTTAGAGAGCCCAACAAATGTTTCACATGCGTAGTCTAAAACAGAGCGGATAATGGCTACATATACATCATGCAATTGATTTGCAGAAATAAGTGACTTTAAACGTCTGATGATATGCAAGCGTCTGCTACACTTTATTCGCAAATAATCTACGTGGTCGTCCCAAGTTAACTTATTATTCATACAGACTCCGAGATACTTGATGGACTTCACGTAGTTTACAGAGAAAGAAAAATTGTCTAAGGAAACAGGAGATCGGGAAACAATCATCACATTAGACTTTTTTGTATTTAGTCTCAAAAAGTTTTTTGCGCACCACAATTCAACATTCTCTATTTCACGATTAACCGTAGAGCGAATGTCATCAATATCGTTTTTTGGTAAAGGAATGATTACACTTATATCATCAGCATATTTAAGGATTACATTATTCACTGAGGTACTATGTAAGTCACTAACATATAGGCAAAAAAGAAAAGGGGCTAAAACGGATCCTTGTGGTACTCCGCAAGTAATGCTCACAGATCGGGAATACACATCCTTTAACTTCAGGAAAGTGGTTCTATTTTCACAGAATGATTTCAACCATATAATGAGCTCGATAGGGAAATTAAAAGTCTGCAATTTCTCAAATAACACATTGTAATTTACACAATCGAACGCCTTTGACAAATCACAGCTCAAGACTGCGCAACCAAAATTCTGCCTTTCATCGATGATGCGTAATGATGTATCTAGTAACTTCAAAATGGCTGTTGTAGTCGAGGCACCTTTCCTGAAACCATGCTGTTCGAGGCCATAATTTATATAGAACATGTCTGCAAGACGATTGAGTACAATTCGTTCCAAAATCTTCGCTAGAGGAGGAAAGATCGAGATGTATCGCAGATTGTTTATATCAGGCGGTTGACTTTTAGGTATTGGGACTGTGACACTAATTTTCCAACTCGCAGGAAAAGTCAATGTTGACAGTGAGCAATTAAATATATGTGTTAACGGTTCAGAAATAACGTCCGCCAGAAATCTATAAATTCTAGTCGGAACTAGATCAAACCCGGATGATTTTTTGAGAGGCATATTGCACAGCATTTTTCTTACTTCTGAGGTATCAATTGTAGGATACCAGCTTTCGGACGGTGCGGTATCAATGAATCGATTAAGATTATTTTTAGGGAATGGGCTTGATAATGAGTCTGCCATTTTATCAAGAAGTTGAATGATACTTCCATTTTCTTCAATTAGTGTAGTCCAATTATCTACCGTACTATTTTTGCCATCGTTCTTGTGTTTCGCTGCGACTTTCCATAGACCTTGTGAGGAGCTGTTCATAATCTTGTTTGCCCAAATTTGTTTTGCAGCTAAAATTTCTTGCTTTACTTTCATTTTCAATTCATTATATCTGTTCCAATTTCTTGTTCTATAGGCATTCCATTTCTCATTGATTAGGTAATTTAGTCAATGGGGTCATCCATTCTTTGTCGTTCTGGGTTA
>CAJQUW010002287.1:0-119477 GCA_907163375.1 Prostheceraeus crozeri
TGTTTGACGACGGGATGATAGAAATAGATTCAAACATCTTCTCGACTATTCCATATGAAGCGTCTTTATCATGAATGAAATCACGTAAAATGTATTCTTTTTTCTCACCAACAGAAATAGGTAGAATCAAATCACTTTGAATGTAAAGGTGCTGTTCATGTTTATCAAGTGTCATTGGTGTTTCTATACCAATCGTATGCGCAGCAGTGAACACAGTTTGTAGCATTGAAAAACCAAAGAGTTTTTTCAAATTTTTACTCAATTGACATTGAATGTCATCGCCCAGTTTCAGAACAACGCGTTGATTTTCAATTGAAAACGAAATGTGGTGTGTCTTTACATCATATTTACTTTTCATCACATGCTTCAACTTCTGTTGTATATAAGGATTTACTACATGAATGAAGCTTTCAACTGTATGATATAGACGCGGCATTATATTGATGGCAACTTTTAGTTGGAGAGAAATAAACTGTAAGTTTGTCATTATATTTCTGAATAACCAACTTATTTTTGTTCGCCATAATTTTCTCTCCATACTTCTTACCCACAGTCTCATTCCATCGTTTTACTAACTCAATAAGTGATAAAGGTTGAACACCACGCTTTTTCAAAATGATGCGTTCTTCGCATTCTACAACATCTTCATCAAATATTTTAAATCTATAATGAAATTTGTTGATTCGATTTGAATAAACTTTTTTAACATTTGCAGTAGCAATTGACGTTAGATGTAGTCCATGACCAAAACCAAGATGTGGATAGAATTCATTATCCAACCTCAGTGTAAGACCTTTAGTAAAAGAATGAAAGCGAAGGAACTGTCTCCCACTCCAATGATAGATAGTAAACTCATAAACTTTCTGATCCTTATTCTTCATGATGGAAGTATTACCACTATTGAATGCCTTAATAATTTTCTCATTCCCAAATGGTTCATAAGAATCTGATTTTATCTGAATCCATTCATAGTTCCACTTTCCATCTGATGTTAAATTGTATGGGAACTGGAATGCATTATTCATCGTTATTCCATCATGGGTGCGAGGAGTCAATATCATTTCTTCCAAATCATTCACATTCTGAATATTGCTATCATAGCAAATACTAGAAACGCCAACCTCCATTCACCTTCTAAATGCAGTGGGCGATTTAATTCTACTCGATAGTCTGATGGTTTATTTTTGGGAAATTTATTCATAGAAGCATTACTGGGCAAGTAGATTAGAAACGAGTCCTTATTTTCACTTTCCATATTATTCACATTGGAAAAATATATTAGCATACGTTTGCATTAACTCTTCATTCGGAAATGGAGTGTGATACTTGTCACAGCATCTTTATGAAAAGGAATCAACGCACCAGCATCGTCATAAATGGCAATATCAATTTGTGGGATGTAGTTTGATTTCAGCTTTGTATAATGCACTTTCTTGAAAGTATGCTCAGATAAAATACTGCAGCTTTTTGGCTGGTATGGTATCATTGCTAGCAATGGAGCTTCAACATCTCCCACACGTACATCTTCACCAATATTGGAATATATCTGAAAATAGTTAATACGACGCGATAGCGACATGTCTGCGCTAGCTTTGGTTACAGTACCACTTTTAAAGATATTTTGATCAAAACCCAAAATGTCCATTAGAGTTTTATCCATAATTAGTTCAATACCTTTTCCACTTATAGTGAGAGACAAAGTACCTTCTTTTTCAGAAAATGAAATATGTTGCTCATTAATCACTTCATTAAAATAATCTACAACCAATTTAACCGAAGTAATAATGCGAGGCATCAACACTCTTGTTTCATGTAAGATACCACCTAAAGGCTCTACACACTTTCTGTATAAAGATACGGTCCATTCTGTATCAACTTGATTTGATCCATCACATTTTAAATAGCGCATATCAAATTTTCCATGAACAGCTGCAGAACGATGTCGTAAGAACTGATGAAAATCTTCTGAACAAACTAATACTAGATCATCATCATCATCTAATTTACTAATGACGATTTGATCCGTTGATTTCGTATAAGTCAATGTTGCCACTTGTTTACCATCAACTCGAAGGAGATAATTAAATTTCTTCAATAATGTTTCAGGAGTCATGTTTGTCTTTCTTGCCTTAATCACAATCTTCTTCACCAACGTCTTCTCATTTCTTGGAATAAGATCTACATAATAAGCTTTCTCTTTGTAAATCAAATCTTTACAACCACTTGGGTGGTAATTAACGTTATAATTATCATAGCTTGTTAAGGCGCTAGCGAGGTAACCTAAATCATTTCTTAAACTTGGACTTAAACCAACAATCCAATCTTTCTCAACTACATGATGTACATAATTATAATCATCATTGTGCGGAATAAATTGGATGATATGTTTACACGCTTTATTCAAGAAATCATATATAAACTTTTTACATGATAAGAGATCTTTCTTTGGCCACTGTGGAATGTATACTCGGCAGCCCTTTTCACATTGGTAAGCAGCTGTGCGTCTCATATTAATAGTCATCACCTCATGATCAAAAGTATAGACACAGTTGCTATAAACAAGTTGAGTGACACCCACTTCCCAATTTCCATTTAGCTGTTGTGTATGATCAATGGGAGTAGAAAAGAGTGCGGCTCGATTATTAGCAAATCTCTTTGTAGCCGCATTGCTAAGCAAAATATGATAAAACGACATTTTTATATTGCTGATCTGCGACTTTGCATAACATCATGAAAACTTGGATTTTGGACTTTCTACAATATATCAGAGTTGATCGTAATGGAAACGTACATTTCAAAAATTCTCATGGTCATTCATCAAGAGGTATTACATTAACATGGCGACAATTTGTCAACCTCAATGATATCATGAGGGATTTGGAATATTTTGAAACATTAAGATTCATCTCCTTGGGTGATCAAGTTTGGCTTCAACGTCGCAACAATGAAATTCAAATCTGCCATTCTCATTCCGCAAACTGTTTCTCATTTCGCAAATACAATTGGGAGAAGTATAGAGGATATATACATCGCTCCATCATGACATTTATTCGTCGTGAGTTCATCGCCCTACTATGCAAATCTTAATCAGACATGACTACCACACATCATGAGTTGGAAATTAGATTCCCTACAACGTATTGAAACGGATCATGATCGAAACGTCTATTTCAAAGATTCAACTGGAAATGTGAGAAGAGAGTTTGCTTTATCTTATCGTCATTTTCAATCTCTACATCATATCATGAAGGACTTGAAATACTTCTATATGAAAAGACATTCACGTATTGGAAATCGCATCTGGCTGCACGTCAACAATCGGCGAATTCAACTCTATCATTCCCAACTTCATACTAACTTCACATTTCATCAAGGTAGTTGGGAGAAGTATAAAAGGAAGGTGCATCGCTCAATTTACTCATTCTTTCATCATGAAGCGCCATCGCTACACCATCGTCAACATTCTCCGTCGCTTCAGACTCTACACCAAAATCGATCTCACAACATTACACCAACACCTTCCCAACAGCAAGTATTACCCGGGCCGACCTCAAATGTTAGTGGTGAAGATGAACAATTCACGGAATCTTCAACTCTTCCCAAATGGGACTGTACAGATTCTCGGCGCCCTTTCTCATTCATCGGCGCAGTCAATGCGCTTAGAGCTACAAAGACTACTACGTCGGATATGGAAGAGGGAGAGGTGTGTGATGTCGAATCTGACTGTAGACAATATGGTGATCTCTACTCAATTGAGTGACAGTGTATCATTTTTGAAGATTCGTACCAGCAGTTACAATTTGTGTTATGAACCCGAACTTTTTCCTGCAGCTCTCATTAGTTGTTGGTTACCTGTGCATGTGGCAAACTTTCATAATAGTAAAGTGATCATTACTCGACTAAAATCTCATGTACAAGCAAATGTGATCCTAGACTATCTCATCGAGTATGTACGCACCCAGCGGATTGTAAAATAAAAAACAATTTTTCCAACATGATGTTTTTATTTCAAATCATGATAGAACTTACAAATCATTTTTTCATTAGAGGATGGATTACATGAAAAGTTTTGAATAACAGATGCAAATCGAGATACATGTAAACGTTTTAAGATGAAGTACAGTACAAAAGCACCACACGTTGATGAAAGTGGATGTTGTAGTATGCGTTCATTTCGCTGATATTGACGCGTATGTTTTCTCAACCACTGCTGTGTTGGTATATTTGGAGGTTGAGCAAGAGAGTCAAATAGTTCACCACGTCGGTCTTCTCCAATAAAGATCGCTTTCCAATGCTCACCGCCTAAATTCTGCGAATGAGTGTTTAGCACAATAAAGATGGGATAGTGATTTACTGCAGGTGGTAAGGTATCGAGTGAATAGACATTATCGAAAGCTTTCAACGTCGCTTCGTCTGCATTACGCTGCACTTTAGTCTTAATATCGTCAGCAGTCAACCAACTCATTAACGATTATACTGAAGAATCACGTCACGATACTTTGTAATATCAATGTTTGAATCGAAGACTGCATAAATTAATACATTGATCGTCTCAGGTAGTGTTCTTTTGAACGTCAAATCCAAACGAATATTATGAGGCACGTTCGCTTGACGATAGGGGGCACTAATATCGCTGTCAGCAGTCAAATCAAATGCATAAATAGTATATCCACTCTTAAACTCTTTCATAGTGAGTCCGTTGGTGTCATCCGTATTGTAAAAGCCAAAGACATCCATAAAATCAACATAACTGCGCATAAATTGATCCGCAGCAAAATCTGGTTTGTAGGGTGGACCAGGATGACTCACACCATTTACACGTAAAGCAATTTCACTTAACTGATTGTGTTTAAAATTGAAAGGATTCTTCTTTATATTACCATTAAATGCATCATTTTCAACCATTGCCACCATGAGGAGCTTCGGTGCTTCCGATGGAAAGAGGCCAACTTTCATGAAACTCTTTTGATCTTTAGGAATTGTAAAGGTGAGAAGCTTTGTATGCTGAACGGGGTAAATGGCATTTTGGCGGTTAAGACCTTCAGCATGTCCTCTAATGACACTTGGATTCGGTACTACTCGACGAATGTAAAGTGCAATATCTTCCACATGAATTCTAAAATTGTCAACTTTAGCAAATGCATTCAGCGCAAATTCAGGCTTATTCAATGTCAGCTTGAGTCGCATGCTGGTATTACAGAGTAAAAACTTTGACTGTCTAAAGAAGTCTAAATTCAGCGGACCATATAGCTGACATACTCTACTATCTTTAATCATAGCAGATCACTTTACAAAGCCACTGTTTGTTTCAACATCAAATTTTCCTGCTTCATCTCTGTACCATCCCATGGCTTCCATATGACTTTTTTGTGCTGCTGGATGAAACTGTGATACATGATTGAAATATGATTTATAGGGATAATCGCTTTGACCACCTTCCACCTGCTGCTCTCCAATCGTTAGAGAAACATCACGAAGTAATGTAGTCAATGGTAAATTGTTCAGTCCAACTTTATGTGTATCGTAAATATTAGTTCCATCTGCTTGCTGAATTCTAAACCTCAAATCAAGCATCGCATAACTCAAATCTATGTAGTCATCACTACCACCAGGAATAACAAATTCAATGGGGCCAGCATTCTCAGCTGTTCGAGGATGATAATCTACAATACTTGAACTAAGAATATCTGTCTGTATGGCTTGTTGATCAAACAAACAAAAACCGGAAGTTTTACACTCCATGATTAGAAGTTATGGCAGCGTCGTCGTTTAGCGCCTGATGAATGATTAGAGCCTCTGCGACGTTTGCGTGAATGCCTTTTGACTGAAGATCGCACCTTACCAGCTCCGCGATGTTTCCTCCTTCCTTTTTCATTCGTTTAGGTGATTTCTTTCCTTGAGTAACACCAGCAAAGGTCTGCTTCAATGTTTTTTAAACCGCGTTCCTTCCCACGATTCAACAAACTGCTCTTAAAACTTCTACCTCTGGAAAGATCACTAGCAACATCACCAGCAAAGCCAACGGCATTACTTAAAACATTTCGTTTTAAAGATCTACCGACATTGGATATGAGAGGTGCTACAACAGATTTCAGTGCACCAAGTATGCTACCTCCACGTTGGCGGCGAGCGCCGATGTAAATTTGTCCTCCACCACTTACATAGGAGGGTCGTGAATAAAATGAGGCAGTTGGATTCATAGCTCAAACCCTAAACATTGTTAGTTACAACTTTGCATGAATCACTGTCGATCACTTAGATGAAAGATGTCGGCACGACGCATCCAAGAGTTCATACTTGAAGGATAACCAGTCCATTTAACAAGACACCATTCTTCACCTTGCCGTTTTTTACATCGAATGATTTTCTCTACCAAATATGTTTCACTTTCAGTGACTACCTCAATCTCATCGCGGTAAAAGCTACCCTCAATTTCTTCATTATCGTAATCTTTCAACTTGGAGGTGGTCGGAGAGTCTTTTTGATTAATCCTTGATACTGTAAATACCTCCTCTGTCCAATTCGGAAGGTACCCTTTAGCAAAAACACTTTTCACTTTTGAGATACGAACTTTATCACCAATTTTCACATCACTTTTCACATGAGTGCGTTTACGTTGGAATGATTCGCGCACTTCATCTACATTGTCAGCATTTACATCTACTGGTCTGAGTCCAATAGAACGATGGATAGAGTGATTGTAGCCATGGAGTGTATCTTGTAGAACCTTTGTCCAATTTTGTGTCAAGTTGGCAGTAAAATGTCGCCACAAGCGATTTTTTAATGTGCGATCAAAACGTTCAACGAGTGCAGCTTTATAAGCACTCTTTACACTAAACAACTCAATGTCATGCCTCTCAAATAATCTTGTCACATGCTGATTTTCAAACTCTTTTCCTTGATCACTCTGAATTCTTTTTGGAATGCGACCTTCTCGAAAAATTGTTTGGAATGCTTTTGCTACTCCTTTCCCTTCTTTAGTTTTTAAAGGTTGAGCCCACGCATAACGCGAGAAAATATCAATGACGGTTAAAATAAAATTATTGCCCGAGTTATGTTTTGAAATGGAGGCAACATCACACAAATCTGCTTGCCACTGTCATCGATGTCATTAACAATAACAATAATGGTGCGTGCGGTACTTTTTTCTTGTTAGTGGAGTGTAATAGGTAGCCTGACCCTTTAATCCAACCGTTTCACCTTGTGATTGTGGAAGAACCAATCTCTTTGATAATTTCTGATAATTTGCAAATCTGCCGGATGTTTTACATCATAATAGATTGACTTCAAACGTTCAGTCGATGACGACTGACTCTTTTTTCTCCTTCTCATCCTTTTGTTTTCTTGCCTTTCTACATTTACAACAACTGCAGCATTTAGCTTTAGCGGTTTTGCAATCGTGTTCACATTGCTTAGGGGTTTCATTGTGAGAGCTGGCGCAGCAAGTGCAAGTGACAACGACATTCACCTCTGGCGGCTCATTACATGGCAAGCAACACATCTGCTTCATATTAATAGTCTGAGAACATGTATTTCCTAGGAGGAGCTGTTTTACGTTTTCCTTTTACTAGTTTTAGTGGTGATGTAGATCTACGTCGAGTTCTTCCTCTTGTTTGCTTAGTGAGTGTGGGAGGGGATGTAGCAGGTGACGACTTAAACCAATTTGTTGGCATTTTCATCGTCTGAAGCATTGGAGTAGTAGCCACTGTTGAATCAAGTTCTTTCAATGTCTCATTATTCAAAGCAAATTTTGGCACATTATGCTTTTTCAATAGTTTAAGAAAGTATGACCAACCAGGTGGAACATAGCCCTGACGGCGCTTTCTACGTGTCGCATACTGAATCAAGTCTTCATAACGTGAAGCATCAATCACTTTATTTTCATCTGTAATGATTTCTCCTCTATCATTTACATTGAGATGGGGTTCAATACTGTTGAAAAGAGATATGGCATGTGCGCGAGATGCTAAAGGTGTAGCAGTCGATACAGAGTCACGCATCTTATTCTTCAAGTTTTTCAATTGCTCAACAGTTTCCGATTGTAATAATACAGCACGATGTGGATCTTTGATGTGAACATTTTGCTAATAATCTATTTCTTTCCTATACATTTGATTTGCAAGAGGTTGCTTTACTTGCTGCATGGCAGTCAATTGTACATATTCATCCTGAGGAATAACAATCATGCGAGAATAAGAACTCATAGTTTGTAGATAATCATGGGAGTTTTCAAAATATCACTTCGAAATCTAAATTCTTCCGGACACTCTTGCGTAAAGTCAATGAATAAGTAACCGTATGGTTTTTCAGTAGCTACTTGAAAAATTTCAATTAAGGCTTTTGATCCTCTGGGTGCAACTTGTCGCGCTAAAATTTCAAATTGACTTTTATCTCGCGGATTCTTGAAAATAGCATAATAGTGTGTATTCAGGTTTCGTGTACGAGCTTCTTTTCCATCAGGAAACAAATTTTGTGTGATATAGATGATAAAACACCTTTTATGATGTGCTGCACGAGTGAACATATCTGTAACATCTTTTGAATTCTTACTTTCTTTTAATAAATCATCCAATACAACAACATCATTAGACTGAAGTTTATCCACTGGAATAATTCCTTCATGTCGAATAAAGTTGCGACTTTGCAATTCCTGAAACAGCGACGGTTGATAAATACCATAACACCAAATCACTCGATTGATAGGTTCCTTAAACAACTCCCTTCTTTTATCCAATAAATTCAGCGTGAAAACAGTTTTACCTGCATGAGATGGACTTGATACAGTCAGAACTTTATCACATTGAAGTCTGAAATCCATTTTATTACTTTGAGATTCAACATTTGCATAATTAACGTCTAGAGCCAAAGATATTACCCAATAGGTTGCCCACGGCAGGAGCTATCATTGGAAGTATTGCTGAAAGGAAACCGCCCTTTTGTGTTAGAGTTTTCCTCTTTCTTTGAAGGGTGACTTTAGGATTGGAGATGAAACGCAATTTTGTGGCATATCGCTTAAGTAACTTTCGTTGTTTTGGCGCTAATTTCTTCGTCTTCAACTTTCTGACATGAGAAATAATTTCACGAATGAATTTATCGTTCGCATGTCGTATAGCATTGTATCGCTGATTTGCTTTCATTCGTCGAAGAGCTTGAATGGCTGAAGAAAACTTTGAAGACTTTTGACTTTCACGTTTCGCCATTTTCCGTGTTAGTCTTTGCTAAAACCTATCTTTACCACATTTGCATAAGAACTAACTATTGCGACATAAGTGACACACGAAATGAGCAATATCACAGTGGTTACATTTGCAAAGTTGAATGCAATTACGTATGAAACAGCGTTGACAAAAAGCGTGCTTACATCTCTTGAAGATGCGCTTTTCATTTCCATCCTTTCGCTTACATACATCACAACACATAGTTTCGCCGTTACTGATGTCTATAGCAAGTCTTTTTGAAGATATGAATTTGCTAGCCTTTTCTAAATAATAGACGCATGTACAGAAGGAATATACTTCGAGAGTGAGCAGACATAGCTCGAAAACCAGTTGTGCTACAATCAAGTACCACTGGATTTTCAATTTTTCTTTATGGAAAGTTGAATGTGAATATCTGAAATCGCTTCAATCACTAGACTGCTACCATGATGGTTGAATGCGTTAAGACGTTCAGCAATTTTTATCATATGTCTTTTAAAAAATTCTTCGGGGTGATCTACCACTTCCATTGAATAAGAAGCAAAATGGAAAGAGCGACTTTCCACCTCTTCCTTTCCAAAATGACTAAACTTAATTTTCGCAACTAATCGCGCCATGACAATGCTATCAGAGAATGTATTCATTAACTCTAGAAATAGAGTGCTAGCATCATCGACCACTGCTTCGATGTCGGTCTCATCTTTATGAAAATTTATCACATAATCTTGAACAGCTCCTTTTAAACTTTGCCTATGAAAATGTAATGTTCCGCAGTCGTTTGAGAAAGACATGATCGCTCTTTATCTAACCCATCCATTGCATGAAAACAACAAATCTTCTCATAGTAACATTTATTGAATAATAGTAACAAGCATGCATTATAAATCAATGGTTTGAAAGAGATAAAATAGATACAGCTGGTAACTATCATACAGCGAGCAATGATAACCATACAGGACTTTGGCAGTGCTGAGGTAAGGAGGAAAGAAGCATTGGTTATGAACGTAGCTACTACAACGAACAGACAAAATAGGAACACACAAATCCTTAAAACGTTTCGTAACTTCATGATAATGTTGATTCACTCTACTATCCCAAGGTGGGAGCAAAATATCATCAATGATTAGATTGGGAAATACTTTGCTCTCCTTACCACGATTATTACAAAAGATGCGCATAACATTGAAAGCAGCTGACCATCGTTTAAAGTCAATAAGAAGAGCACTTTCACAAGAAAAGCCATAGTCTTGCAAATATTTCAGATTAAGACCATGAATGTGTTTTCTCGCCCATTGATCAACATTGGGATTGCAGTTGGCATGTTGATGATAGACACTGACAATCTGATATGTCCAATTGTTCATAGCAATAGCACTGAGCTCCTGTACAGGTTCACCCTCACAATCCATAAAAATGATGATAGAAGCCTAAAACGGAAATTTACACATCTAAGGAAACGTTCTATAACATATTACAAAATGAAGAATTACATCGATGCTTTTCACGACAAAATACACAAATGATATGATGGCAACGAAGAAGTAAAATGTATCTAATAAGACCACGTCTACGACACTCAAAGCACATAAGCGAATTGTCATAGGGTAGAGTTAGGAAAGGACCAGTAATTTTCCTTCTTTGATTTGCGTTTTGATGCAGCATTCTTCTCCGACTTGCGCTTCGTACCACTGCTGTTAAGGATTTGATCAATTATGTCGTCCACGTTGGGTGGTTTTGGAATATATAGGATGGATTCCATATGCATGGAGAGAGAGGCTATTTTATTATCCTTATGCCGACCATAATATAGCCCATTCACTTTGAAAAGGATATCCCAAGTACCTTCTCCGAGCTCGTCGCATGTGATGGGTGTTGAATGATCTCACTCCTTCTTATAGTAAGTGCACCAATGTGATACCGGTAGGCAAATTTGATTACCATCCCAAATCTTTCTATAGGGAGTATCCTTGTCATCTCTCGCCTTCCACTCTTGAGCAAGAGGAGTAGGAATGTCCATATTTAATGTCACGTACTCCTCAATAATATCAAGTTGGTGGCGAATGTACGGACTCACGGGATCAGTATGTAGTCCCCATACTGATTGTGCATTATCTTGACATCCGTGGAAGGGAGCATTCCCGTTTGGAGTACTACGCCATGATCGTCATAACGCAAGACTTGTTTAAATTTACGCTGTAGCGGTGTAGGATTATGTACCTTGGTTGTTTCTTCCACTGGCCTCAGTTGTAGATGATCTGATCGTAGCGAACCTTGTAACGTTTGACCGCCATTTTGTCCTACTAGTGCAGCAGATGGAGTAGATGCCTGAAAATGGAAAAGATTGTATTAAGTTTACGTTCAAGGGAGGAGAGGGAGGAAAGTAGCGACTTACCATTTTAGTTGGATAATAGAATAGGGAACTAGAGAGAGGAAATGTGCGTCCGTCACTCGTGTGATTCAACGATGGAATGATTCTCACTGTGGAAGGCTCGCTATTTATAAAGAAATGCTTGATTCTCATTGGATGATCATCCTCATTGGACAATAACATCAAGCTGATTCCAAATCTGGCCTCCGTTTACCAATCCGAGCCTTCATTCGCCCGCTGGAGCTGTTTCTTGGGAAATTCTAACTCTGTCGTTTTTCGCCAATGTCCCAAAATCTTAAATGGCGTCTCACATCTAAACGAAGACAGATATGAACAAGTCGATTCTTTCAGTGAATTTGTCTCACTCTTAGCTTTCAAACGAGCTATTGCACGACTTTCTACGATCTCTAGAACCAAAGTTGGAAGATCGGTGCCGGGGGGGGGACGTCAGCGAAACTTTTTCTCTCCGATTGCGTTCAAATTCACCCTACTGATGCAGAATTTCACGCTGAATCCGAATCTGGCCTCCGTTTTCCCATCCGATGCCTCGTTTTGACGCTACAGCCCAAAACGTGCAAAATTCTAACTCTGTCGTTTTTCGACAGTCTCCCAAAATCTTAAATGGCGCCTCACATCTAAACGAAGACAGATATGAACAAGGCGTTTCTTTCACCGAATTTGTCTCACTCTTAGCTTTCAAACGAGCTATGGCACGACAAAATCCGTCCACTAGAAGCCAAGATTGAAGCTAGCTGTCCAGAGGGGGGGGAGGTCAGTGAAATTTGATGAAAAATGTTTTGGTGACGGTCCCAGGTCGAAATTCCACACTTTGGAAAATTTTCAAAATTTTGCCCATACAAAGTCACTCTGACACTTAGGATTTTTTCAGGTGAGCTCCGACCTAAAATCTTGTAACAGCTCTAACTTTTGAACGGTTGGTCCGATTGACTCGCGGCAAAAAATGTCGTCCAGCAGTTTTTTCTCCTCTTTCAAACGAGTAGCTGTAAGACAAAATCCGTCCACTAGAACCAAAGTTAGAAGATCGCTGTCGGTGGGGGGGGGGTCAGCGAAATTTGATGAAAAATGTTTTGGTAAAGGTCCCAGGTCGAAATGCGACACTTTGGAAAATTTTCAAAATTTTACCCATACAAAGCCACTCTGACACTGAGGATTTTTTCAGGTGAGCTCCGACCTAAAATCTTAAATGGCGTCTCACATCTAAACGAAGACAGATATGAACAAGCCGATTCTTTCAGTGAATTTGTCTCACTCTTAGCTTTCAAACGAGCTATGGCACGACAAAATCCGTCCACTGGAAGCCAAAATCGAAGCGAGCTCTCCCGAGGGGGGGGAGGTCAGCGAAAATTTTTCTCTCCGATTGACTTGAAACTCACCATACCGATGCAGAATTTCACGCTGAATCCGAATCTGGCCTCCGTTTTCACATCCGAGCACTGCTTCCACTCGAAACAGCCCATTTTCAACCCAACATTCATCAGATTGCACGAAAAACATCACACACTATAGCCTCAAGACAAAACCTGGCGGTCGCCCAAGACCACCACGACACTCTGTCGTTCCAGAGGGGGGGGAGTCAGACTCGAAGCACCACGGCGGCCAACCACGACACTCTGCCGTTCCAGAGGGGGGGGGACGTCAGCGACGGCGGCCATCTTGCGCGGTCCAGTGGTGGAGTTTTGCTTACTACTGATATCAAATGTTATACCAGAAAATTACGATTAACAGAGTATTTTCACAACAGTGACTTAAATGAAAATGAACCAGAAAGTTTGGTAAGCAATAAATCTTGTTTTACCCCATCTAGTGGTAGAAACCGAACTATAGACTGTGTTTGCAATACTTTGGAAAATCTTAATTTGACTGGAATCACTGATGATCATGGTACCACTCGACCAAAATTTAAATGGTATGGAACAATGCGCATTGAAAGCCTTAATATCGGATCAAAACATTGTAATCAAAGAGGCCGATAAGGGAGGAGCAGTTGTAATAATGAGTAAGCAATATTATCAACAAAATATTTTGAAAATGTTAAACGACAATTCCTTCTATGCAAAAATCAATCAAAACCAAGACAATCATATTATGACACAGATAAAAAATCTGATTTTTGGCCAACAATGTAAAATTCAACTCACAAAGAAATTGGCTATTTGACTAATTTTGAATATATGAGCAGCAACTTTTATGGATTGCCAAAAATTCATAAATCAGAACTCATCAAAGAAGCCATAGAAAATCAAAATTCGTCCTACGTATGTTGTGAAAATCCAAATGACATATTTTTTCGTGGGTAGTCCAAACCCATACTCAAAGACTAAGTAATTTCATTGATTTAATTTTCAAACCTATTTGCAATGAAGTTGACAGTTACGTCAGAGATGATCTTGATTTCCTAAATCATCTACCGACGAAAGTTTACGAAAACTCAAAATTAGTAACACTTGATGTTGTAAATCTATATACGAATATTCCTCATGAATTAGGACTGGAAGCTATTGGATCGATAAATGCCATAACTTACTCGACTCGAGATTTTCGAAAGTATTTATACTAGAAAGTTTGAATCTCATCCTTACGAAAAACACTTTTATATTCAACGATGAATTTTATATGCAGAAGAGAGGAACGGCCATGGGGACTAAAGTCGCCCCAACATACGCAACCTTGACGTTGGGATATTTGGAAGTAAAGTTTAAAATGATAGAATTATGGGGTGAGGACTTTGCTGAAAATACTTTGAAATATTGAAAAAGGTATCTAGACGATTGTTTCCTGATTTGGAATCACAACTTGAACCAATTGGATCAATTTTACAATCTATGAAACAGTCTTAACCCCAACATAAAATTTACTATGGAAACAAGTGATGCTGAAATAAAAGTAATTAAAACGAACGATTGCATCTCAACAGACATATTTTATAAGCCAACAGATACCCATCAATATTTACATTTCATTCCTGTCACCCACGACATACTAAACGAGCTATACCTTATAATGTAGCACGTCGCATTTGGGTAATTGTTAGCGATCCACAAGTAAGACATGAACGACTTCATGAATTGAACTCCTTTTTAACTAATCAAAAGTATCCCAAAAAATTGATATTAAATGGAATTGAATAGGCTTTGCAATTTGATCGATCTCAACTTTTAACTGAGCAACAAAATTTAAAAGCCAACAATGACAATCAATATCTTATTCCTTTTGTCATGACAAATAATCCAAAAAATCCAAATATTTCCCCAACAATCCATTCTTTGAATTCAATGCTAAAAGAAGATGAACGAACTAAAGACATATTCCAAAACTCAAAATTCATTATAAGTAAACGACAACCAAAAAGTCTCAAGAGAATTTTATGCAGTTCTAAACTAACAACAAACAAAATATTTTCTGTAAAGAAATGTGAAAATCCTAGATGTGGAACTTGTAGTTATTTGAGGGAAGGATCTATGTATAATTTCAATGGAAAGTTTTTTACAATAAGACATGACATGTCATGCTCAACACAAAATGTCATCTATGTAATTATATGCCACGGATGCAACCAATATTACATTGGCGAGACTAAAAATACAATAAGGTGCAGAACAAGAATTCACAAACAACAGATTAACAACCCTAATTATAGACAGATAAGTTTAAGTGAACATTTAGATATGTGGACGAAAATCTTTTTCTATTTTCCCTTTTTATAAGATGTTTTCTGATTGTGATGTAGAGAGAAAAAACAAAGAAAGATATTTCATAGAATCCTTTGATCCATCACTCAATTCGACCTAATTATCTTACCCTCAACAGAAATCTATGGTGTACATAATCCTATGACTTTGAAGATATGTTCCAAATTTCCATGTTATTTCTAATGACTAACTTTATGATGTATGTTTCAAATTTTGTAAATAGCATGTTTTCTAAATCTCATTACTTATAAAGCATCTGAAGAAAAGAAAGCGCTTATGCTTATAAGTAAAAGTCGTGTTTTCAATTTTAATTTCATTATATATATCACATCATAGAAATCATGTGAAGGTGTAGTAGATTATATGGTTTGGAAACTCTTCAAAGAACAATGACATGACGTCAGTAGAGTTGGCTATATAAAAGGTTTAAATCAAAAATGGTATTCAATAATGTAAAGTAATACGACACCCAAAAGATAAAAGAAAAACAAGCCAGATAACTCAAACAGCCCGACCGGTTTCTGCCTGTTGCAGGCTTCTCAAGGGCATAAATGATTTATTCACAGAATCAAATATCTTTCATATACATCCAACTAATGTAACTTAGATATATAAGAAAAGGTAAAGTAATAAGATGTCAACAAAATCTCAAATTAATATCTATGTAGGCAGAGATAAATTTCTATACATGGCATTTCACATATCTCGATTTAGCGATGGTTTTATGATTTTTATACATAATTTCTCTTTCTCTTCGTGGTATGTTCTTGCACAGTCAGGTGGCAATTTGAGAATTGGCATAACACGGAACTTCAACTCTGAATCATGAGCGCAATTGAAAATGTGATTACTAACGTAAAGAGATCGGTAATTGTCGTCGCGAATTTGTTGCCGATGCACCCGGACTCTTGCTCGTAATGAGTCACCAGTTTGACCTATGTATGTAGCTTCACATCCCTGACATTGCAATGCATAAATTACGTCTTTTGCTTCGCAGTTCGTGTTATGTTTAACGTTAAAAGTTTTTTTTTGTTTCCCCATTATTTCATATGGAAAGGATGTTGCAACAATTAATGATTTACAACATTCACACCTCTTGTTACTACATTTCTTCACTCCAGTTAACGGAATACGATTTCTTCTTGCTAAAATGTTCAATAATGATTTGGGTTGTTTGTAACTATTTCGTAAAGTGTAGTTCTTAAATATAGGAGTAAGTTTTAAACTTGAAAAAGAGGGTTTGATTATAACATGATATACGTTGGGGTTATTTGGGTTGTAGGTCTTAGTTATTAGTTATTAGTTATGTTGCCGATTTTTGATTTCGCAATCGCATCACTTATCAACTTGTCTGGATATCCAAGCTTTTTAAGTCTTACGTGCATTTCAAGCAATCGCTTCTTTTTTAAATTTTCTTTCGAAATAATGCGATTAATACGTTTAGCCAAAACATAAGGAATGTTGCGTAGTATGTGCTTGGGATGACCAGAATTAAATGGCACGTAGTTGTAGCTATCGGCTGGTTTCGAGTATATATCGCGTTCAATGTTATTACCATCCTTATAAATCAAAACATCTAAAAAATTGAGTTGTTGTACATTCGTGAATTTGATTCTTGGATCCATAGAATTCAGAAACGAATGAAAATCACTAACATCTCCGAATGACTCGCACCAAATGATGAAAATGTCATCCAAATATCGCATCCATGATTGAGTAAATACGACATAATCAGATGCTGGTAAGATCTCTTTTACAAAAGAATACATTTTTTCTTCCATAAATCCCATAACCAATGTCGCATAACTCGGTGCCATCTTTGTGCCCATGGCCGTACCGTAATTTTGCAGATAAATTTCAGACTCAAAGTTAAAGTAATTGTTTGTGAGAACAATCTTAATGCCTTCAAGTATAAATTCCGTTGATAAAAATCTCGATTTTTTGAAATCCAAAATTCGATGGCCGTGATACCCAATTCGTGACTAATGTTGATGTAAAGAGATACCACATCAAACGATACAAATTGTGCTTCACTAGGGATGGTTTGTGGTAATTTTGAAATAAAGTCATATGTATATTTGCAATAACTGTGATTCTGTGAATAAATCATTTATGCCCTTGAGAAGCCTGCAACAGGCAGAAACCGGTCGGGCTGTTTGAGTTATCTGGCTTGTTTTTCTTTTATCTTTTGGGTGTCGTATTACTTTACATTATATATATATATATTTGAGAAGCTTGTGTCCAGATTATATTAAGATAAAAATAAAGCAATCAATTCACAACATGTTTCTGCATTTATTCTAATGCCTTCATCAGGTGCTAACAGAATTAACATAAAATCAAGCTTTTATATGACAGTATGATAATGAGTAAAATTTACAAGCGATGGCATGGAATGATATGACAACAGGACAATTAACAATAAAATCAGATGAAATGACACATTTACAAAGACTGCTATGTACATGATGACGTGACCAAACGAGCTATTTACAAATTCAATGCCAGTGGATTAGAACCTCCTCGATCATTCGAGTGCATCAGTACTAGTACTCTTAATAAGAATTGATTCCAAAAGACGAGGGTTATTATTAAACGTAGAGATAATCGTAAAGCCGTCTTTCTTTGGTGGATGGACGTGCATACTGACTTCTGTCGGAGTAGGATACGCTTTGAGATGTTCATTAATGCGAGTAATGAAATGACGAATGGAACTGCCAATGTAACATTTATCACAATGTTCACAACTATATTTGTATACAATATTTGATTTCAATTCGTCATTTATTTTATCTTTGTTGGGAAAAAATTGAGAAGTTTTCAGGGTTGTAAAAATAACCCTTACACGTACAGTTTCTGGTAGAAATTTATTTATGTCTCTGATGTGGCGATTTAGATTGCTTTCTTTGTCAGCAATGAAAGGGAAAGTCCAGTTCACGGTTGTAGTATCGCTTTCATTTTTGTCGTTTGAACTTTGATCTCTGTAATTTTCTTCGACTTTTGCCTGGACGCCATCAATGATTCCGTCGGAGAACCCGTTCTCCCGAAAAATAGAACGGATGATCTCCACGGACTCATGATAGCACTCAGGAGAAGAAGAAACTGCTCTGGCACGGTAAAACAAGGATTTCATGGCTGCCAAGCGATAGTGCTTTGGAGCGTAAGCGCAATTGGGAGTATATACTCCAGTATTCGTCTCTTTCAAATACCAAACTGTATCAAAAGAATTGTCATTTCGAATGATCTTCGTGTCAAGAAAATGAGAGAATTTTGCTCTTCTTGTTCCATCGTAAACTGAATATTGCTATGAAGCCTGTTAATGAACTCAAAAAATTTTGTTATGTCAGACGAATGATCAAAAATCGTAAAAATGTCATCGACATACCGTTTGTAGAATCTGGGGCTATGCGGACAGTCTTGTAAGCGGGACTCAATTAAATTCATCGCAAAAGCTGACATTGTTGGAGCGAGGCATGAGCCCATGGACAGCCCGTCATTTTGCACATAGAGCTCACCGTCGAAACTGAATAGAATATTCGTACATGCCATCTTTAAAAGATGTCGAAGAGCATCTTTTCTAACTGGAATGTCATCATCGCTCAGTAAAGTCATAATATGGTCAATGGTGTCATCGATCGGGACATTCGTATAAAGATTTTTGACATCAAAGCTCACCATTCTGCAGTCTCCAGAGTTCTGCGTCTTCATAAGATCGACGAACTCAAATGTGTCTTTGATGCCGTAATCTTTAGGAATGAATGGTTTTAAGATATTGTCAAGCCATTTGGCTAAGCGAGAAGGATAAGCGTTGATCATCGATAGAATTGGGCGATATGGCGGGTCACTTCGATCTTTATGGACTTTCGGCAAGCCGTATAAGCGAGTTGGCTGCGAACCAACTGGCTTAACGGTTTTAAAAATGCTATCAGAAATGCTACCTTTCGTTTTGAGCGCGGACAACTTTCTCGTAAATCTCTCCTCTTCCAAAATGAAAGGATCTTTCTTTGAACGAGGACAATAAGCGTATTTTTTGAATTTTCCTGACTTCATCAAAAATTCCTTCATTTTTGTTGTGTAAGTACTACGCTTGTCAATTACGATGCCATTTCCTTTATCAAATTTGGAAATGTAGAGATGTTTACGAGTGGCTAGTTGACGAAGAACTTTCAGTTTGCGAGCCCAGTTTTGAGCCAACTTTTGGCGGGAAAAATAGGCTTTAAAAGTTGATCTGAATTTATGCTTCAACGAATTGGTCATTTCTTCGTCGAGTGAACAAGAACTGGCAGTTTGTTGGAAGACTGACTCGGCGTGAGCTTTCTCTCTATTGATGTTAACTTTCACATTGGGCCAAGTCATCGAAAATCCTAGACTGAGAATTTCCTCTTCATCTTTGGAGAGTTTCTCGTCCGAAAGATTTATGATGGAGGCCGCAGTGGGCTTTTGTGCATTGCCTTTATGCTGACTATTAATCAGAGAATTCAGTTTCTTCTCATGAGTGGTACGTATCATGTGCTCCACTTTCTTGAGATGATGTCTCATGAGAGCTTCACATATGATTTTATCATCGCGGTCGAGAGACTCAAGAACACTAGAAAAAGACTGATCTATTTTTTTGAAATCTGTCTTGGCTTTTTGATGAGCTTTTTTGAGAGATTTAAACGGAGTTTTACGTAAGAGGAATTTACAATTTCTTAAATTCACTGGCACTGAAAACTGTAAAAACTTTGGTATAACTTGAGCACTGATGCAAGACTGAAGAAACGTTGCTTTGTAGTGGGCACTGGTATGTTTCTTACCGACTTTGGTCAATGTCTCTGAGGATTGTCGAGTCTTTGGCGGCAGGATTGTCTTCACAGCTTGGTAGGCGAGTGTTCCCAAACTCATTGGACAACTTCTCACCGGAAGACTTCCACGATCTGACGCTGTTTGTTCATTGTCGCATTCCTGAATCACCTGAAAACTTCTCAATTTTTTCCCAACAAAGATAAAATAAATGACGAATTGAAATCAAATATTGTATACAAATATAGTTGTGAACATTGTGATAAATGTTACATTGGCAGTTCCATTCGTCATTTCATTACTCGCATTAATGAACATCTCAAAGCGTATCCTACTCCGACAGAAGTCAGTATGCACGTCCATCCACCAAAGAAAGACGGCTTTACGATTATCTCTACGTTTAATAATAACCCTCGTCTTTTGGAATCAATTCTTATTAAGAGTACTAGTACTGATGCACTCGAATGATCGAGGAGGTTCTAATCCACTGGCATTGAATTTGTAAATAGCTCGTTTGGTCACGTCATCATGTACATAGCAGTCTTTGTAATGTGTCATTTCATCTGATTTTATTGTTAATTGTCCTGTTGTCATATCATTCCATGCCATCGCTTGTAAATTTTACTCATTATCATACTGTCATATAAAAGCTTGATTTTATGTTAATTCTGTTAGCACCTGATGAAGGCATTAGAATAAATGCAGAAACATGTTGTGAATTGATTGTTTTATTTTTATCTTAATATATATATATATATATAATGAAGACAGTTATCAAAATGGCATTAAATAAGTAAACAAAAACTCAGAAAAAAGTCATGAATAACTATCCCAACCGGTTTCGCCTCTTCACGGGAGGCTACTCATGGGAAGTGAAGTAAATCTATTGGAATCAATCACATTTGTATACATTCATAATGTAGACATCAGAAGTAGGTGGAAAATAAAAACATAGAAATTATTCACTTATTCAGAGGAGGACACAGCATAGAGATGAAATGTTGTTCCTTTAACTCTCTATCCATGCGGCTGGCACTAGGATGCATCTGATATATAGGGGCCGCTTCAAAATTAATGTTAAGTGGGCCTCGAGCACACTGGGCTATATGCCTACTAACGGCCAGAACTCTATAAGCTTCACTTGAGATTTGTTGGCGGTGAACAGTTATCCGAGTTCGAAATACATCGCCGGTTTGGCCAATATAGAAATCGCCACAGGACTTACACCGAAGAACTTAAATCAGATTCTTGGAGGTACAGCTCATGTTGGTCTTAATCTTGAAGGGCTCATTGTTCTTCAGACTTATATGATTACCTGTGATTAGAAGATTACAACATCCACATCGAGCTTCTTCGCATCTGGTGATACCTTTGATTGTTGGCCTGTTGTTATGGTTGAGGAGTCTTATCAAATTCGGAGGTTGCCTGTATGATCTGTATATTTCACAGTTATCAAAATGGGGAATTTGTTTGATGGCATTACTTATTGGTAAGATCACATCTCTATACACATTGGAATTGTTCTTATTATATGTACAAATGAATGGCACTTTGTTATTCCTGTTGTTACTACTACCTTCCAGCTGAGACCTCTGAGTTCCATTTTGAGCCGCACGACAAAATGCGTGGTCAATGAGGGTGACAGGGTAATTAAGTTTTATAAGCGTAGTCTTTAATTCAGTTAATTGTTGTAATCTATTCTTCTGTTGAGAAACAATCACATTAATCCTCGAGGCTAGTGCATACGGTATATTGCGAACTATATGTTTCGGATGTCCAGAATCAAACGGAACGTAATTGCGAGTGTCCGTAGCTTTACGAAAAATATCCGTCTCCAACTTATCTCCTTCTTTATAAATTAGAACGTCCAGAAAATGCATGCTACCAGGGCTAGATTCCATAGTGAAATTTATATTATAGAGATTTATATATAGATTTTCGGTGAATTTCATTCTCTCGGCTATTCATTTCATTCTGAAGAATAATTATTTCACCTTTGAAGATGATACTTACATTCAGATCTCAGGTACCGCGATGGGTACTACTAAGGTAGCCCCTACTTACGCTATCCTCGTAATGGGGTATTTGGAGGTAAAATTGTATGAGGTAACTGGCAACGTATATGGCAATGGAATATCTGATGAAATAAAGAACAGATGGATTAGGTTCATAGACGACTGCTGGATAATTTGGGATCGACGTTTTGGTGATATTGAACAATTTTATTCGATATTATGCGAACTTCACCAAGATATAAATTTCACTATGGAATCTAGCCCTGGTAGCATGCATTTTCTGGACGTTCTAATTTATAAAGAAGGAGATAAGTTGGAGACGGATATTTTTCGTAAAGCTACGGACACTCGCAATTACGTTCCGTTTGATTCTGGACATCCGAAACATATAGTTCGCAATATACCGTATGCACTAGCCTCGAGGATTAATGTGATTGTTTCTCAACAGAAGAATAGATTACAACAATTAACTGAATTAAAGACTACGCTTATAAAACTTAATTACCCTGTCACCCTCATTGACCACGCATTTTGTCGTGCGGCTCAAAATGGAACTCAGAGGTCTCAGCTGGAAGGTAGTAGTAACAACAGGAATAACAAAGTGCCATTCATTTGTACATATAATAAGAACAATCCCAATGTGTATAGAGATGTGATCTTACCAATAAGTAATGCCATCAAACAAATTCCCCATTTTGATAACTGTGAAATATACAGATCATACAGGCAACCTCCGAATTTGATAAGACTCCTCAACCATAACAACAGGCCAACAATCAAAGGTATCACCAGATGCGAAGAAGCTCGATGTGGATGTTGTAATCTTCTAATCACAGGTAATCAGATAAGTCTGAAGAACAATGAGCCCTTCAAGATTAAGACCAACATGAGCTGTACCTCCAAGAATCTGATTTAAGTTCTTCGGTGTAAGTCCTGTGGCGATTTCTATATTGGCCAAACCGGCGATGTATTTCGAACTCGGATAACTGTTCACCGCCAACAAATCTCAAGTGAAGCTTATAGAGTTCTGGCCGTTAGTAGGCATATAGCCCAGTGTGCTCGAGGCCCACTTAACATTAATTTTGAAGCGGCCCCTATATATCAGATGCATCCTAGTGCCAGCCGCATGGATAGAGAGTTAAAGGAACAACATTTCATCTCTATGCTGTGTCCTCCTCTGAATAAGTGAATAATTTCTATGTTTTTATTTTCCACCTACTTCTGATGTCTACATTATGAATGTATACAAATGTGATTGATTCCAATAGATTTACTTCACTTCCCATGAGTAGCCTCCCGTGAAGAGGCGAAACCGGTTGGGATAGTTATTCATGACTTTTTTCTGAGTTTTTGTTTACTTTTATATATATATATATATATATATATATATATATATATATATATATATATATATATATATATATATATATGGATAAATTTGTGTGGGTTTTGCATACATGTTGTTCCTATTGAAGTTGATTTTGCTTTAGAAGTTTCTAAAAACATGAACATGCAGGCAAAAAATACCGACTCAATTACAAGCAATCGATCGACACCAGAAAAAGATTGTTTTCAACGATTGTGTTCCTCTATTCGCAAGTCAGTAGGAAGGAATCTAGAACTGTTGAAAAAACTTAGAGCACTCAACATGAAGTGGAATGTCACAATTGTCTTACATCTACATGTTGTGTGCCTTTCGCATATTGACGACAACGTCGGTGATTCAATTATGTGACAGGTCAGTGTTGAATAACACGATGCATCTCTTGGAGAATCTTTGCAGCTGGACTTTGCCCTGTATGTTTCCTGAGGGTGCCTGACATTCATGTACATGTAGTAAAATATTTTCAGTCATTCTAACTGCAGAGACTTTAGGCCTGACATTTTTCGCGAAGCGTTGAGCAGGACTGCTTCAATGAAATGGTTGAAAATGCGCCAATAGGCCTACCACTTTTTGGTTGTGAGTTGAATCAAGTATCTCGTCACGTAAATTGACTCCTCCCATCTGTTTGTCATATTCCTCCGCCACCTTCAGTCTCGGGTGAGTGGATTTCGTGCTTTGTCCTTCAATCCGCGGCTTACATTCACCAGCTGGCTCTGCTCCTACAAAATTGCTGACAAAGCACTACTTTATTATGTCTCCAGTCAACAAAAGAGACAGCCATCCGATACTTCACCAACGGTTCCCCTAGGTTGCTTCTTCAGAGGTTGTGTTTCTGTGATAGTTGCATTTTATAAAGAGAGCAGATTCCGCGCTACCTTTCTGGGAGAAGCTAATAACTATTAAGAAGGCTATCAAAAAATAGTCTATGTCTTTGGTATTCTTCAAGAGCAGACATAACAAGATCAGACACTACTTGCGAGGTCTTACACATAATGTCACTGTAAGCAGTCATCGATTCTTCTTTTCCACAACATGCATGTACATTGAAAATGTAGCAGAATCCGTCGCCACAACATAGCATCCAGATTTTGTGGCCAAAGTGAACTGACTTTCCTCGCAAAAATTGCTTCCATTCTGTTATGATTGCCAAAGAACAGAATCATTTGCTTGTCAACACAGACTCCTGTGGAACTGCCTGAATTCACAAAACTTTGTACGTGACGTGAGTGGTCTAGCACATACTTCAGCTTAATCATTTCTGAAGCGATTTTCTTCATAAGTTATTGAATTATTAATCAGGAGAAAGTATAATTTGATTTTTTGAATCGTTCCCCGAACATTGTCTTCGCAACAGCGGAACAATGAACAATTTCATTTTTTTATCAATCATGCCTTTTTTTGAGTGGAATCACAATCAAGATCCCGCAATCAGACAATGTCGGCTTCATTTTCAGACCAGTCTCGTTCAATTTCAACAATATCTTCATTAGCATATTTGCTTACAAAAGACATCATTTTGATCCAATTCTCCAATATTGGACATTTACAAAATAGCGTTATATAATTAGTGCTTCTTGCACCGTGGCTAAAAACTAGTTGTGTCTTGATGTAAGGTAGAACGTCCAGTAAAATATTGAGTCTACGCTACTCACCCCGCTATAGTCACATCTTTGGCAAGCAGATGTTTTCAAAATGGCCAACACAATGAAAATTTTCAAATTATTTAAATTTTGTAAAAATATGAACAAATACGAATCTCATCATTATTCTTGCAATAACTGAAGCGCTATCCATTCTGAACAATTTGAAGTGAAAACTTGCATAATTTCATTCCAGGCTTTTGTATTGCGATATAAAAAAGGTGAGTTCCAATTTTGTAACATTAGGTCTTAATGGGTCAACTTTCATACTTCCTTCCTACTTTTCATTTGTACGCCTAGACTTCAATTATTTAGGAACTACATTATTATGTATTCGCATATAATTCCTTAATAACACTTTTTGATTGTTTTTAATGTCTGTTGACAATTTGTTTTGCATTCAACCATTCTCTTGATGCCTTTTAGATAAGAGAAATTTTAGCAAATTAACGAAACAAAAATCAATATGCAGGAGCATGCATTATCATACTTTTAATGGATGATGATCATTAAAAGTCACTAATTACTTTAATGATAGGAATAAAGGATTCAGAATAAAATTTAAGCTAACTGGCATGGAAATCATCTATTGGCTTTATTAAGGAATAAGAAGAACAAAAGATTTTAATTAGAGGTTTGAAATCGAGATTGAAGTCATGACGAATTATTACCAGTCGATTGATTTAAATCGCATAAAAGCTGTCACTTCTTCAATATTCAATGCATGGAATGGGTCGCAATAGCTCACATTCAAAATTTTAAGAAATTGAGCATTTTCCCATGAGTTTCTGAAGAGCTATGAATTTCGTCGAAGTCGAGTTCGTCGAGTGGATTAAATTGAACAAATTCCATTCAAGTAATGTGAAACTTGTTACTCTGAGAGCTGTCCTTTCTGCATCGACAAGAGTACTTATAAAGGTGACAATAAATTGAAACTACAAATTATTGACAGAAAATTAAGTGGAAAATGGAAAAATAAATTCTATCAATTTTGTTGATTGTGCTTCATGGCCTTTTGATGAATATAGTGCTTGGCTTTTATTTGATGTAAAGAAGCTATGATAGGCATTATAATAGCTCTTATAAATTATTGTTAACACAGTTGACGAGTGACTTTAATTTTCATTGTTCCTTTTATCCATGAAACAATGAAATTATGATTATGTCCAACTAAGATATAATACGAAAGTTAATAGCGTAAATGCCATATTTCTTCTATGCAGATGTCACAGCGGACCATGCTACATTTTTAGTTGGATGTGGAACCACCAAATGTAACATATAGAAGTTTCTGGATTCTAGCTGAGCTATCGTAGCAATCTAGCTTACATTTCTGTTATTATTGACTGGCTATCTCTGACAGCTTTCAACCTACTCGTAGTTGAGTATCTAGCGATCGCGAACTTTCGTCTATCGTTTCCCCGTTTTAAACTTCTACTAATAAAGGTAAAATGCCTAGTGCAAACATGATAGGTATATTCTGTCTGATATATTTTAACACTTTGATCTAGGTTACAGGGAGAGCGAGAGGGATGAGCAGTTGGGTCGGCAACCTTCGATCCACGAAGCCTTCTAGTCCGGCCCACGGTTCATTTTCAAAATTGCCGTCATGGACGATTCATGAGGTTCACAATAGCTTATGTAAAACTGATGAATTACTTCATACTTCTCGTTTTCGTCGAGCATTTCATGTTGAGAGAGAGAGAGATCGAGTGCATGTCTGCTTTCATCAAAATAGAAATCATTACATGCATAATGCAAGATGTACTCGATATCATACTCGGACATAATGTACTCGATATCATGTTGAGAGGGTCAAACGGTTGTCGCTTTCGGATGGCATTCTTCCACCCCTGTTGATCATATACCATTGCTGGATTCAGGTCCTCAGCTCTTAGTCTTCTGCCCTCGATCTCGAACTGGAAGGATCACTTCGAACAATCGTCTTCTCTTCCAATTATGTGACTATACCTCCACAGCCTTCTTCTCAGAACATCGGAAATGCGCTCTAAGTTCATCTTCTTCCCTAGCCCTTCAATCCTGTGTCCATCGACCACCCACGAATATCACTCTCTTCTCACCAATACACTTTTTGCTCTTTCCATCCTCATGATCTGATCGCCTTTCGTGACCCCATCTCACTGCCGTACATCATCGCGCTACAGTCACATAACGTGGCCTTTCATTTTCAAGTTGGAACTCGAAGATCCTCCGACATCTACACCCAACAATTTTCTTTAATTACTTCTCTAATGGACGTCGTCATTCATGCAATTTATGATTTCTCCATTGAAAGAATTGGATAGAGGACTTGCTGCATGAAGTTTTCAAATGTCACAATGAATATTCATTTGTCAGAAGTCGTTGAGGAGGCTAAATCTGATTCAGTGATCCGTGTGTTGGTTAAGGTTGCCGATCTCTGATGTACAGCATGTTTGTGGGACGGAGAAAGATTTGGTCGATTTCGGTGATATGATTCTTCTTGAGTATTTCTTGAGTATATTACCAGTTCAGCTGATAAGCACGGCTGCGGTTGTGACCATGCAATATGCCGCATTTTATGCTAGAAATCATTCTCACAGATAAACAATCACAGTAATGTTCACACATTTTACCATCGTTTTTTTTTCTTTCACAACTTTCCTGACCTCGCAAAGTGATAGTTTAGCAGTTCATTGCTTCTTCCCTGTTACTAAACAATGACCTCGAATCGGAGTTTCTACCTCAATCTTCGAGACTTCAAGGTCGAGCAATATTATCTGGTTCGTGCGTTACAGCATGTTATTCAAAATTTCGTTATCATAGATAATTAAATTAATCAGACATTTTCAGACCGGACCGGCGAACAAATAAAGCTCTGCAGAATATGTTTCCAGAATATGTCACATGAATTCATGAAAATCGGAAATTCAATTTATGAGTCATGAAGAAAGATCTGTCAAAAGACTGAAAATTTAGCAGTTGTATTCATTTTTATAACAAAATATTCAAAATGAGATCTACCTTCATTCATGTTCATCTATTCTATCAGAATTTTTGTGACTAGAAATCAATCAATATACGAACATAGCTATATCCAAAGTGAAATGAAAGTTGTCAAGGAGACATGTCATGAGTCCGATACAGTTGAATGTGTAATTCAAATTATCTTTCTCTGATGGCTAACATGGCATTCGAGCGAACGATAAGAAAAAGCGAACTAGCGCCACTTTTACCACTCATTTAAAAGCGACAAAGGAGCGACCTCCATCGGTTGAAAAAGTTCGTGTCGTGCTGAGTGCAGATTTTTTCCGACAGATCTTCAGTCTCCGTATATACATTCCTTCATGGTGAGTCTCATGAACAAATGGTTTTAAGCATGAAGAAATTCGCGGATCCGTGGAAGATTTCTGCTCTCTAAGATTGCAGTAGTATGAAAATGTTCGGAGAGATTCACATACGAATTTCTATTTTAACCAATAATAATGGAAAATAAAGAAAATACTTCGTTCCCAGATGAAGACAGGGACATTTTCAGTGTGAACAAAATTGTAGCCTACAATGCATCCTGTGATACACATGAAGATTATTCTATTATATCCAAATATGTTAGAGTTTCATCAAAACTGGCTTCTCAATGACTTTCTGAAACCTAGAGGTTTTTCAGTAGACCCTCGTTCAGATAGGGGTTGCAGATCACGCTTATGCGACCCACATCCCTCTCATTCCAGTAGGAAGATATTAGAAGGGTACAGTATGAAGGAATCCGTAAAACCGATCTTCGTTTTCTGCACTATATTTGTGAGATCTTTCGACCACTGCACGCGGCCATGTCTGACATGGCCGCGTGCAGTGGTCGAAAGATCTCACAAATATAGTGCAGAAAACGAAGATCGGTTTTACGGATTCCTTCATACTGAATATAAATGATGAATATTCCGTTGTTTCAAACTATATCAGAAGGGTGGTGCTTGCCGGATTACTCTATCTCTGATGTAGAATGCATGAGAGTATGGATTATAATGCATGACTCTATAGTAATATGATAATCAAAGAATTCTATTAATTCAAAAGTTGAAGAGATCTTTTTATTGTGCTTACACGCACAATCTTGATCTTCACAATTTGATCTTCATATTCTGCTTTTCATAGTAATATGTAATCGATAATCGGTTAATTCCAATAACATTGATATCTTTCAACTACCGCGCTTATAAAAGTTGACAGTGAAATTATCTTAATAATCCATCTTGATTGCCGTGGCTCACTGTCACTGATAAAATCAATTCTAGTTCTAGAAAGGCTTATGAAAAGCAGAACAAGTTAGGAATCAGTTTGGGAGATGACACAGAGAGAAATTAGAATTAATTTGTGAAATTGAACTTCATTTTTAAGTTCAAAAGATCAAAGAATGGCATCAGAAGCCGATTGTTAACTCAGAGAACAACAACATTCCAATAATAAAATGCATGTAATTGATGATTACACGACAAGTAATCGGGAGAAGTTACATGGATACATACACATACGAGCATGAAGTATGTATCCATATACGAAACAAATAACGGGTTAAGCAATTTATAACAGAATGTAGACAGATTTACGGAAAATACTAAAGAACCTGAAAATGTCAAACACAATCAGTGGGAGGTCACTTTAGATGATAATATAATCAAACACATACCAGAATCAGAAGTTAGGAAAACAAAAAGACCCGACACGAAAAAGAACAAAGAGACTCAGATTATACAGACAAATGATGTAATGCCGGTAAAACGTTGATGAAGCATCACACGGACGCTACAAACAATATCATGAACTGAATGGAAACAAATTCAGTGATTGCACGGACATTATGGGTTTGACGATGTTACTCACTTCAAAGGCAAGCAGTGTGTTCTAAAATCCGTTGCCTGTGTTCTCGATCATTTTTGCAAAGCAATATGAAGAAGATGATGGAACATGCTTTATGATGATGAGCATCTAAAAGCTCATTTTGATACTTTGTGCGTGTCCCGGTTTTGGTAGAATAAATTTGGTCAACTTATTGCAGGGTTGGTGCAATAAGAATGGTGTCAAAAAATGTCAAAATAATTTAATTTGTCATCCATAACTCAGAGCTCAATGCAGCACTTTTGTGTATAAGAAAGCGATGCATCACAAGTTTTGGTAAGAACTAGCCACCATAGGCAACATAAAATCCTAATATATTCTAGTTTTGGTCATTCGTAAGTGTTAAGATCTAAAGTATTCCAATGGCTGCATGCAATCAAGCAATCGATGACATTTTGCTCCAGCCTCCGAATGACCACATCAAGGGCGCTGCAATGCGAAAAAAGGTTTAAAACACAGTTTAATTTAACCCACAAAACCAAAAATTCCAGATTGAGTGGATTAGAGGATAATGTCATAGACAGAAAAATACAGTGATTCATAGGTGGATTTAAACTTGACATTTGGTGTTCTAGGCAACTACTCTAAGAACTAAACTGTTGAGAAGTTATCAATAAACAGAAGTTTTCAATATATTGACTAAGTCGGATATATTCTGATGCATTATGGATAAATTTCCCCCCATTTTTATCAGGTGTTTAGTATCGTGGACACATATTTGAAAAAAATTGGGAATATCACATTGCAGTGAAAATACATTTGATTTGAAGGTTGTAAGAAGTCAATGCAGTAGCTGCAGTAGTGACTAACGCAAAATTAATATCAAAGTCAATGGCACAAAGCATTTGAATTCTTACATGAATTGGGTAAAATAAAAAATAAAAATAAAATAAAAGAACTGACATCAGTCACACAAAGTATTGTTAAGAAGTATTATAGATGTTGGGGGGAAAGAATCCCATCTACGCGAGGTCCGCGAAGGAATCTGAAGAAAATGACCGAATTGAGCCGATTTGGGTGAGCACATACTGTAGTATGCAGAGGATGATCGCTGTAACGCGATATCTTATGCAGAAGACTGATGTCTGCGTCATTTCGGCATTCCGTCAAATCACCTAAAATATTGGACGGACAGTCCCTGTGGCAAATAATTCTGTGTGCTCTTCCTTGACTTTTGTGGAGCGCCGCTAAGTTCAGACATTCCGACCAAGAGACAGTTTCAATTAGTAATCGTAAAACGCGATTATACACTCTTTAGCAAAATTAATGTTACATCACTACAACTGCTGAAATATCTCAGTGTCTGCAGCCACTCAGTTCATTTGATTCAAAAGTATCATGCATCATACGAAAGGCATTGGTCTCCTCTTGGGGATTCACTATGATTATTGACTGCATCTTTGAGCGGTTGTCTACCACATAAAATTTTGTCAAACACAACTACTTTTCTTTAATTGAAAGTTTTGGTATCAAAATCATAGGTTAGAAAAATGAAGCACAGATCAGTGTATAGACAAGAGAAAAAGTTTTCAGAAAAGTATTTGGATACATCCACAGGACAATTATGCGCATTATTGGATACATAATCATTGCTAATGTTACATTGCCCCATTCATTTGTTAAGAAGTTGGTAACATAGGCATGATTTTCATTCAAATTCAGCTCATAACAATCTAATGCATGCATATGCTGTGTACATAGATAGTGAGCCTTAGGTAGTCATCAATAGCGTATAGATACAGTGCCATATTTATCGCTAATTATTCATTTATCAAATGATAAGAGTTTATGGTCATGGTGAATCGACAGACTAAAGGCAGTGATTTTCTTAGGGGATGTGCAGTTGGTTAAAAGTGAAAAACCGAAGAAGTGTGCGCCAAGACAGACTCTCTGGCGTTGGCAAAGAGAATTTGGTATTAAGAAATGTAAGAATGTAAAAATGGTATTCGATCAGGACGGAAAAGAATCACGATATCTCGAAGCAACCGACGTCTAATCAGAGTGGCTGGAATTCACAGATTATCGTCTGCACGAGAGTTTGTGTGTCAGTGGAGCCAAAAGGCTTCAATGTGGACTGTACATCGACGTTTGCGTAATTTCATCTTTTAGGATGATAGTGCACCAGCTCAAACAGGGAGTGCAGTAAAATTCTTTAAGAAACAACATGCAATGCGATCACTGCCCTGGCCTTCCGGCAGCCCTGACTTGAATCCCATAAAGCATGTGTAGGATTTCCTCGGTGGGAAAATCAATTGTCGTTCCACTCCCATAAAAACAATAAAAGAGATGAAACATTGGCTCCTGGCAACAACCAATGATGCCACAATCTATTGTTGACTCATTGATAAAGAGCATGAATGATCGCATCTCAGCAGTGATCGCAGCTCGTGGAGGTATCACTCGATTCTGATTACTTATTGACTTACAACATTTTCAAAATGTATACACCAGTTATCGCAAAACGCTCTTTCCACTTCAACGCATCAAAGAACAGACATGATATTACATTATAAGACAAGACAAGAAAAGAAAGGTAAATTACATTTCACAAGTGATAACACCGCATGAAACATTAATTTTGCTAAGTCCCCTTCCAAGTCAGAGACACAGAGGAGAGGACGCAATTCGCAAAGCGTTTAGACCCCGAGAGGCACATTTTGTGTCCGAGAGTCACATTTAGTCTAATGAGCGGTTCACTTAGGATCTTCTGAAAAAAATTACTCCTCAGTTGTTTTTAATGGAATAAGGTCCTGAAACCTTAGTGGTTAGCACTGTGACGACTTTGGTATCGAAAAGATCCTACTTTCATCATATTGAGGTGCAGAGCAGACTATTTGAAGATTCCCGTTCAAATATATTTTGGTGTTCTTCATCATAACTGATGGTTGCAACCATAGAGTAGAAATATTAGGTATAGTCAGCATCAGTGTTTTTGAGCGAGCTGAGCGAGCGAGCGAGCGAGCGGCATTTTTTCAATTTTTTGATGAGCGGATGAGCGAGCGAAAAAAATATTCCGTGAGCGAAAATTGAGCAAGAGAGCGGTGATATTTTGTCGTGAGCGAGCGGTTGAGCGAGCCATTTTTAGAAAAAAAATTAAAAAGATCAAATAATCAAAAAAGCGAAATATTTGAAAAGTCTCTTAAAAATGCTTTCTATAAAAGTCTTTTTATAATACATGCATGTGTATAACTTGATTGATGAACAAACTTCCGAACTTTTTCTCTCTTCTGTAGTTCTCACACTCTCGAATATACATTGAATGCCTGTCTGGATTCTTCTTCTGAATATGAACTTAGCAATAAGAAGGTCTTTGTGATCGATGCTGCACTCAACATCTGACCATCGACACATTATTTATTCACATATCTTTTGAATCGGTCTCCCAATCGTCGCTTCGTCCCATAGATGTACTAATGGTCTCCGGAATTGCACGAAGACATTAAAAGATGCCTTAATTTGATAGAAGAATTTCGTTGCTGGAACATATCCACATGCAGATCCTTGAGAGACATTCAGTATCGTCAAACGTGAAAGAACTGCGAAAGAGCTACAATTTGGGAAGAATTGAAACCAACCAAATTAGGCCTACACCAGGACAATCCTAGTGTAGGCATATATGGCTTCCATTTTGCGATGCATTGATTTTAGGACCACGAACATTGATTCACTTTAGTCCTTTTCCATACCGGACTCTGAAGGGCGTAGGACTGAATCTGCCTCCCCTTTAACATCCAAACCAATGTTCCAAATCACATGAAATTCACGGTACAATATATTTAGGTTCTGAGCTTTCTTATCGTGATGTTCATTTGCTCCAACTCATGCATCCACCATGTTGTAAAAAGCAATTCAAGATGTCAAATCACCAATTTTGTCAGATTTTTTAAATTTGAAATTCCACCGAACTTAAGAGAAAAATCTCCTCAATGATTAAGATTGCAGAGTGCCAGCTCGCCTGGACAAGTAATGGAGAGATGTCCTCAAACATCATGTCTGAGGACATTTTTCTATTCTGTCTCCTCAATTATTGCTATCTACGATGCTAAACGAGTTGAGTGTAATAGGAAGTTACTTATCTGAGAACGACAAGATTGATGTGTAGGCCATACATGGAATAGCCTACATGTCAAACATACGCATACAGTCCGTTTCATAAAAAGTTAGAAGTTAGTTAGAACTAGACATTTTAAAGTAAACAGCACGTTTTCTAACTATAATTGAATAAATTTGCATCCTATATCATATTAAATATTTTTCTTTGTTATATGTTTGCCCAGTTAGGGCCTAGTCGTTAAAAGGGAGTAGACCTTGCTAGCCAGTCTAAGGTTCGTTTTCCTGCCTGTCTTCTATACAATGGAGTTGCACTGGCACGATGGCATGGAGCATTGTCATCCATGAGAATGAAATCAGATGATGGATCACCTAAACTGCATGCTAAAGGATAAACATGTTCTTCGATCACTCGAAGGTAGCGTTCGGAGTTCATGTTTTCCCTCATAACATGCAGTGAACTGCGACCATCACTCCCAGATGGCTCCCCAGATAAGCAATTTCCTGCAATCGTCCTGACTCCTCGATGTAAAAAAACGATCAGGAATGTCTTTCGATTATTGTGTTTCATACCCAGCATTAGAACGATCATATTTTTCCCAATTCGTTCGATCTTCCGCTCATTAGCCTTTCAGACACGTTCGTTTGTTGACCGCTCAAATGAGCTATCACCCCCGTTCCGTTCGTTCATGGCATAAAACACCCGTTCAATCGTTCCTTCTAAGTCAAAACAATATTCAATTTTGATGGACCCTACATACTCGTAGTGCTGTCGAACCTTATTATATAGTGATGTCGTTTCTAGCTGACATAGGTTTTTTCAGAGAAATGTGGAATCTGGTGATGCAGGTCTCCCATATGACATCGCGAAATAATACAAGCTACCCTATCGGAAAATTCGTTGTCGGTATTGTCCTACAATGACAATGCGAAACATGAGTTGACATCAAGCGTTACACGTCACACGCGCCCTTTGTATCAAAACCAATCAAACTAGAGAATATCAAAATCGATGGAGAAAGTCATACTCCTTCTGTCTTGATGATTAGCCTACAATACGCTTTAGCAGCATCACGCTGCACGAATTTGCTATAGGTGACGATGGGTAGATGTTCACCCATTTGACACTTCGCTTACACAGTGCTTGAAACCTGCTAGCTAGCATAGGCCTAGGTCTAGTCTTCAGAAATAGTGATTTAAGAATACGATGTGACTAAATTCGATAGTGAATAGATTCAATTGCATAATGAGCTTAGGCTACATGCATTACGCCCGCGTCATGTACGCCGCCATGAATACCTAGCTGCATATCCACTGACCGGACATGAATTCTCAGATTAAGCCATTATTGTAAATGTCCGTGCCTGCATGCGAATGAATGCCGAATGCATGAATTCCCGAAAAAATCGAGATGCCGGCATCGGACCCGACCCCAGCCTATGACTTCACTTGATGCAAAAGCAACATAATACCTACCATTTTTAGAAAGTAGTGGTCAGATTGGCACCCACAGTGCAAGTAGACCTACCTCATCACAGCTTTTGAATTCAAACTGTTCAATGCTTTGTGACCAAGTGATGAATTAAATGACACTTTAGTACGCATCATTTCGTTGCTTCATGGAAGGACGTGAAACTTTTTCAGTCCGACTTCTTCAGTTTTCACCACTGATAAACCGCATTGATGGTGATATGCGCAGATGTTTTAGTAGCTGATGAGTAGTAGAATAAGTAGATGTATTTTCGGAACACTAAATCAATAACAAGAGATAGAATCATTGTGTAATAGCAAGTCTCTTGTCATTGAATTGAAGTCTTAATGCTCAAACAAGCAATTTCGAAGAGCATCATTAGAGTTTTCTTTTATCGAAATGTTCGAGGTTTCACTACACCACGAAAGCCCAATGGGTTAGTGGTAATCCATGCCCAAATTGGCAATTAAATATTTTCAAATTTCAAAATACTACTTTATTGAAGTCAGAATGTGTAAATAAGCAATTTTGGAATGTATCAAAGATTTTCTACCATTATTTCTTTTGCTGGGTTCCCGGGGCTAAATTTCCGCTCAATTACGTTCAATCAAGCAAAAAAGCCGTTCGATCCGATCACCGTTCATCGGCTTCTCAGACTTCGATAATTTGTTCATCAGAAAAATGAAAAAAGCACCATTCAGACTGTTCGTTCAAATGCCATGTATACCCCTGCTAATATGACACGTTGAGGAATCCGGACCGACCTTCAGTGTCATCTGTGTGACATGCCAATCTTCGCGTGTCCTCTCTGGCTATGATTTGGTTTCGCAGAGAGTATGCTACACGCACCGGAACGGTGTTTAAGTGTAAAGATCACCATGAAGAAGAGTCCAAAGGTAGAAGGAAGTAGGACCTGGGCGCAACGAGCTGCTGCGGACCGACCATCTTGACAGATACTGAGCTTAGAGGGCCGAAGTCTCAGTGACGGCTGGCGCCGATGTTTCAGGTCCTTTTGGGTGCAGCATTTGCTGTTTCACATAAACCAGCGATTTCGTTTATCAAGCGATTTTATTTATAGCAGATTTCTTGCATTTATTGATTACTCAGTCACTCATAAGTCACGTATATCATCTTTAGCTACTTTTAGGAATTATCTGCATTATTTTGTCACGACTTTAAATAAGTTCATTTTCAATTGTCAACGCATTAGTTTCTTATCGCACCTTGCGAATTTTGTCCAAGTATTGCGCCAAGAATTGTATGCACTGATTCATGTGATCAGCATGTAGGATTAAGTTTAGATTATTGCCCATCTCTATACATGTCAAAAGAATTCTGTGGCTATGTTCATCAAAATATATTGTTTCAACTAATTTTGTGCAATAGCTAGCTAATTTAATACATTGGTATGATGATTTACATTGTTTCATCGTATGTTTCAAATTTCAACTAAAATGAAATGATGAATTTCCTTTCAACGCCTATAAAAGGTATCTATTTGATTTAAAGCATGGAATTAGCTCTGAGCATAAAAAAGTTTGCAGAATCAAGGATGGTATTATCGAGAAATGAGCGAGTGAGCGGCATTTTTTTATGATTTTGAGCGGTGAGCGAGCGAAAGGATTATTTTAAGGAAATGAGCGGTGAGCGAGCGACAGGGCGATTATGAGCAAATGAGCGATGAGCAAGCGAAAGCGGAATTTCGATCCGCTCAAAAACACTGGTCAGCATTTATTAAATCCCCAATGTGTATACAGTTTCGATTTCATTAAATGAACATGAGTCGAAACCAAGTACCACCTGTGAAATATGCAAATTTCTACACTTTTGGAGAAATTGACACGACTCTGATTGATAATGATAGCAATGCAGAATAAAGAATCCACAAATCCTCCATGTCATGTCAATTTGGAGAGGTAATATAGTTTGTTAAACTAGCAATTAGATGGGTTACCATTACTAAAAGCTCAGCTTTATTATAATAAGATTACTTCCTTAAGCGTGCATAATCATATCACAAACTGCCACTGAAGGAGCAAAACACGGCAAAACATCATAATCAAGGAAGCTGATCATAATTGACTTTGAAAGATGTTAAAGGGTGCACATTACTATTCAGATTCAAGAAATGACGCCTAGTGAATCACAAAATCATGCCGCTGAAAAATGAATTAAAAACACGACATCTCAGCTAATAAGCACATTGAGATCTCAACTTTTCCTTGATGATTTGCAGGGACTTCATTATAATGTGGTTCATGAAATTCCGTAGATCATCAGCTTAATTTCCGCTTAATTAAGATGTTTGTTAGCGAATATTAATTCCTTTTGATATCCTAATTTTTTCATACTATTTATAAAGGGGCTTCATCGTGGTAGTATACAAATTTGCGAAATTTTAGCTTTCTAAAAATTGCTCAAATAATTTTTTGGACCGCAGGAACGTAATCCCCGCAAAACTGAATCTTTGCATATAAAAATTTTCACTGTAACAGATACTTGCTTGAGTCGACACTACCTACATATGCTTACCCTATGATTCATGTGTTATTCTATTCCGAAAACATACTAAGTATTTAATGCATGACCTATAACCCAACGTCGATACAAAACTTCTGACATCGAACGACTCCTCGTGATGGAGATTTCATACACAATTAACAACAATGAAATCAAATAAACAATAGATCAAGTTGCCATGCAAAAGATGTGCGGCTGGTAGGATATAACTAATTTGAATAAATTAGTGAATAATAGGAATGGTTTTACGCACATTGTAAACCGCTCACTACCAAATACATGCAAAGGTTGGATACCGAAATGCTTTTTGGTACATCTTCGTCATTCAGCCAATCGCAGGGGTTTTTCGCATTGATACATACGAAACATTTAAGTCATTTTCGCATGAAAAATGCACCAAATATCTGTAAATATACGAGAATTTCCTGACAATTGCCATTTTTAATTTGCATATAATTTTCGCATCCAGCAATCCATAGTACCCCACGTGCAAATGCTAGATCGCAAAACACGATGAGCACTTGCGCTATAAAGTTGGCGATAGAGATTACCTATCAAATCTCTGTTTCATGAGTGCATCAAGAATGATGAAACAGTTCAATTCCTCCATTTGAATTACTGTATTTATTTCAAGTTGCGTAACTTTCACTGCGATATAAAACGTAATAAGTCTTCATTGTATCTGTAAATTCAAATGCCACTACGCATGAAATTCACTCAGCGTTTCTATAATCAGGAAGACAGACGGGCCATGCAGGCCTGCGGTCAGCATCTATCAAAAATATTTTGCTATCAATTAATTGATTACTATGAATCTAGATTCTATTTATCAATTTGTATTCGGAATTGAGATTCAAATTACTTGAGTGTTTGGCAATTTTAATTTAAAAATTATAATTAACTCTTTTATTCTTAAATTATTTTCAAAATTAAGGGTTTTTTGAAAAAAACATCTTTTCAAATTCAGTTTGCGGACGTTCTAGGCATCGTGCGAGGTTGGGAGAGGCGCCATTAGAATCGCATTGATATCCTCTTTCTTTTGGTTTTAAAATTTTTGACACTACTGCGCAATGTTGTCCCAAAAAGTACAGTCGGAATGTTGGCAAATGGACACAGTATGAATGAAAGGTTTTAATAATCACTTCATCGACACATTGCATTTTGATTTAGGTGGTTGACTCTGACTGCAAAAAGAATCTAGGTGGTAGGTTATCAATCTTCTTCATGCGAGTTGCGCTCACACTGTAAGCATGAAATAGAACACAATTTGCAAGTTCGATGATGTAATAGATGTATAATTGAATCAGACAAAGTTTTCTACTTATCACAATCTCACAAGTTTTGTCAAGTGCTTGTGGGATTTTACGAAACTAACAATCGTAAATTGTGTAAAATTGCAAACAAATCATCTATCAAAATTTGACAAACTCCAACTAACTTCATCTCATATGCCTAGCTCCTAATTTCCATTTTAGTGACTAAATTGATGGGAGTATGCATGTTTACGGCATTATCAAATCAGCAGAATTTGATCCACATGTATACTTGACCTTATAGTCGTCACTGTCGATTGCTAGAGTCAACATTAATCGTTCAAATTTGTGCGAGTATGTGACAATTTTAAGCAGCAATTGATATGAACTTTACATTTAAAACGAAACTCATTTGCGAAGCATTTTCGTTTCCAAATTTTTATCATGACTAGAGCAAGCACACCCACTTTTGAAATCGCATGTAAGCTCGTACTTGTCGTGATCATAAATTTTAGATGAGAATATATTATCAACGTAAGGAACAACATTGCATTTTTTATTGTAAATATTCTGAACTTGTGTGATCTGTTGCTTCCATGCTCATTAATGATTTTCCGTACATGGCCAAACCTGCGCGGCGAAACGTTGTATATTCGATTAATATTTTGTATCCGAAGAAACTTCCTTTCGCTTTGTTCATATCTATAGCATTGCACAAGATTGGAATAATTATTTCAGATTTTCAAAGATAGCCTAAATTTCAACTGTCACTTGTATGAAAACAAGAGAGAATTGTCAAAAATGAAATCTGAAGTACATGAATCACAGGGATGTTTGAATTAAAGATCAGGATTCTTTACAAGGTCGATGAGACCATTATAAGCTCGAATTGACATGCTAGTGAACCAATTTTGATTGCGGTTTGTTTTACATCATGCCACACGACAGTTATTTGAATGTGAAACAATCGAAAATGCAGGATGACACACGTTTTGATAATAATCAAGCAATTTTAGGATTATATCACGGCATGTAGAGTGGACCTGAATCATGCTGATATTTCAAGGACAAGACTGAAAACACACAGTTTTTCTTGTGTGTCTGAACAAAGAATATGTGATATGCTAATGACAATAATTTTGATACTTATCCTTAAGGGAGGTTGGTACTAATTACGAAACTGAAGGAAAGTGTACAAATCGCCCTCCAAGGAAGCATTTCTATAGCACCAGTCGCCCTTGAACTTTCATTTGATATCTATGACATCCTCAAATGTATGGTTCAGTGAACATGTAAAAGGAGTGGCAATGTATCAGGAAACATATAGAACACTTTGAATTTTTTCTTTTTCTGAGAACGGGAGGAACACAAAAGACTGGATTATCGGAATTTTAATAAGGGCGCTTGGTGCACCTTCTTTATCAATAACTGAATAAAAAGGGCGCTTTGTACGTTTATTCAGAGTCGTTCAACTTCAGTTTATATGACATAACAAGGTATTCAAGAGTATAGTTTCCTTCATTCAGAGGTCCAGTCATCTTGGATGATAATTACGTATTCATGTTTCTGTAAAACCATTAGTCTTATTGGCAGATATTATACGACGGACTTCCAATCAACACACGTGTCACAATTGTGAGACGATTTGATTCTTTGAATTGCAGGGTTTATTTATTTTGACAACTGGAGGACACCGAACATGGTAGACAGTGACCTCTCTGATTGGGATGAGGTCATGACCCAAGCCGGCAACTGGGAACAGGAACAATGCACGATTGCTGAAGTACATCATTCCGAGTTTGCGATGAATGATGATAGACCATGTTACTCTGCTGACGCCTTCGAAGAGTCCCGTGGGCGTAATCAAAATCGACAGCCTTGTATTACACGCTCTAATATGAATGACTCGGAAAGAACAAATAAGTTCCATCTTCCCATTGACGAGTTCAACAACGTTTGCAATTCGATTGGTCCAGGTGATGTCTTCACCGTTGACCAACAGATTGTACCATAGAAAGGAAAAATGTCTGGCGGCTTACGTCAATACAATCACATAAAACCTAAGAAATGGAGATGAAACAATGTTCAATGGTTTTTTTTTCAACAATAGAACTTTACCAACAAATGTCGAAGAATTACAACAATAATTTTGTCAAAAACATCTCTGGGTCTACATCGTGGTTTTTACTTAATAAGAAATTATACGGGACGAAAAGTTCGATATATGATGGGACGCCATGATGAAGTATAGAAAAGCTTTCGTAGAGATAAGAGGAATACTGCATATTTTGATTACATAGTTCAAAATGATATGGTATATTTATAAAAGGGGTGACTCGCAAATTAAGCCAAAGTAATATCGAAAGGATTCGCAATTTTTGTACTTATTTATGATTTTCATTTGATATCAAATAAACGCTTATTCTATTCTAATAATAAGGTTGTTTTGCACGCAAAGTGTACAAAGCGTCTATTTATTTTTTTAATTCAAATATTCAAATTCAAGCTTGGCTCCAAAATAAACATACTTCACACCTAATATTAATATGATTATGACAAAGACGTATTCAAACTCTCAAAAGTCTACCAAACGGCCTTTTCTGACACCTATTGTACAGAGCACCCTTTTTGTACGAAGCGCCTCTGTTATTCGCCTTTTGTACGAATAGCCCGTGATTACTTTTTTCGGCGTACATAGAGTCTTCATTATTATAATAAATAACAATAAGGAGTTTATTCTTCGAAATGAGAATCACAGGATGCGACAGAATGTTACAGTTCAAGTAAGAATTCAATTAGAGTAATTACTGATGAAACACAAAGAGTTATTATTGTTCGTTGACAAGCACACATAGGGGAAGAAGGAGTTGAGATGTCTTGATGCAGAACAAATAGGCATTCTGCATTTCCCGGAGTTCTTAAGTTTATGGATCAAAGCGGTTTCAAAAAATGAAGTTCTGCGTTGGATAATATATTAATTATCAAAAGTCATGTAAATTTACAAAAATATGAAACCCTCTTTGTTCTTGTGTTTCGCAGATTCATCGAAGGCGTTTGATTCTATTCCCAAAAAGCGATTGATTGATAAATTGAAACATCTGATACCTAAGTGTAAACTTATATCATTGTTATTTAAGACTATCATAGACAAGGAATACAAAGTACTTTTCGATGGCGACGAGACACGATCCTTCAAACTTGAAAATGGAATTCCCCAGTTTCCGTAAGACATATAATATCAGCATTTTGTGCATCCTGTTAGAAATCACTATTTCTGGTATTATTCTCATTCAATCCGTTTATATTTACATAGAACAATTCTGTATTCATAAATGTTCGCTGTCCTCTTTCATCCTTTCCTATTATTTCATCCTCTCCTTCCTCCAACTTATCAAAAAGATTGATTATTATCGCAGTTATTACGCGTTATCGCCAACTTTATTTAGTATCTATATAAATGATATAATTCATATCTTCGATGCTGACAAAAGCAAAATTGACCCAATAAAAATATTTGATTTCAAAGTATCATCACTCATCTATGCAGATGACATACTGCTAATGAGTGAGAACAAACGTGGCTTGAGTAATTAAATTGTAACGCTTTACAAGTTCTGTTCAGAAAATGGACTCAGCATCAATTATGACAAGACTAAGATTATGTCTCATAATATCAGCACTAGATAGAGTAAATTAGATATCAGTCTTAATAACAGAAAGGTGTCCATTGAGGTTGTTGACAAATATAAGTACTTAGGAATGTGGATATCAAAAAATAATAAAGGCCATTTGGAATAATTGACAGCTAAAGGTAAACAAGCTGCATATTTAAAAGCTAAACAGCTTAGAGAATTTGGCCAAGTTAGTGGAGATATTCTAAAAAATACATTGGAAATGCTGACGTTATCGAAGATGAAATGCTGTGCAGAATTTTGTTTCTTTAATAATTTAAAAAGTTTAGATCAACTGCAATTTCAATTTTATAAATGACATCATCATTTAAGGCGGAATACTCCAAATTTTTGTCTCATAGGTGAATTTGGAATACACCCAATGAGTTTTCATTTTTGTAAATCAGCAATATGTTATTGGATAAGAATAATTACAAGCGATGAAGGAAGCATGATAAAGGAAACATACAAGTCGATTTATTCAAACAGTATTTCAAACGGACACGATAGTAGATACACGTGGTGCTGGTGAATAAAGCTATTGCTTATAAAACTTAGCCTATCTCAATTATGGGATACACAGCTCATTGTTTATAAACAATCATATTTAAAGATTGCAAAAGGTCGATTAGCTGATCATCATAGGGAACAATGGATATCCATAGCAAAAACAGCCATTCTGGGCTAAATTATTTGGAGTTATGCCTATTTGAGGATACCATTAAGTCATATCTAAATGTTGATATCGATTATAACTATATCAATATCATACTGAAGTTTAGTGCATTAAACCACAACTTAGAAGTTGTCACCGGCATTTATGGAAATCGTTTGAGGTATGAAGAACGTCGATGTGAGCTATGCAGTGATTCACGGGTAGAAAATTTGCATCATTTCATGATTGAATGATCAAGATATCAGAAATCACGACAGGATCTAGCACCGATATTATGCCACTGCGAGAGTACAACTGAGTTTTACAAGTTGATGAACACGCATATTCCAAATGATCTTAAAACCATTGCTAAATTCCTTCAAAAAGCTAAAGAGTTGCGACAGTCTACTACAGAGAACACAAACTAAATGACATTTAGAAGCAAATTTTCTCCTCTCCCTCCTGACTTTTTTGTTGTTGAAATTGACCGCACGCCTGAAATGCATATACTATTTGATGTCAGAGTTTTTATAGCTATGTTTCAAACACGAATGTTTTTGTTCACATGCATGTTTTCCGTCTTCTTCTATGTTTTCCAATGCATTTTTGAAATAAACATTTATTGACTTATTGACTAAATAAATAGGAAGAAGCAGCGCAGCTTATTTAAGGAAAACACGTGATCACACGCACGCACGCACTAAGAAAATAACGATAAAAATGCATAAATTTTATCGCTGAAGTAACGACAATGAAATCAGACGCTTTTTGGGCAAGCCTCTTATTCTGTGTGGAGTGATTGTTCGAGGCAAACGAAAACTGTCTCGTCATCGTAATTACATGCAGATTGACGATCTAACTTCCATTAAGGCCCACGATTGATAATTTCCGCAAAATTCAAGTCTAAGAAAAGTGCCTATATAGCCCCACCCCTAAAATATCACTGGGGTAAAATGGGCAGTGCATTTTATCATCACTGCTATTAATTTCTGGCATGCTTGCTTTCCAGACAAATAGCCAGAATCTATGAGAGATTTATAGAAAAGCATCAATGGAATTATGAATCGATGCAGAAAGTTTTTAAGAATTTCATGGAAAACGAATAGATTCAAACAAAGCGCCAAAGCATGAAATTTGTCGGAAAGAGGCAGGCTTATTGTAATCAAGTTTACTTTAGAAAGTCAAGCAAACTAGGTGACATAAATTCTTATTTTAGAGTTCTCATCATGAACACCTAGCTTGGTGCCTCTGAGATTGGCATCGGTTTAGCTTGCCCTTACAGCGTTCGAGACATGTCAGTTGGCTACAAGTATCGTTTCCTATCTGCTAGCAGTTGATTATTATTCAGCTTCAAGAATGAGTGCACCTGTGTTGTTTGTAATCTTGTACATGCATGTTATCAGTGGCGATTGACATTAAATCATGATGAAGGACCTTTGCACCAAATGCCGCATAAGAATTGGGCACATGAGTTAATGTGGCATGAATGAAAAGGCGATTCATGCAACGTTTGTTGCTTTGTGATAAGTGCAAAATCGAATAAAATAATGATTCATACTTTTCAGGTTATGTGAAGGAGACCTTGTCTGACTATCAATGCGCAACCGATGTGGTCATGATCCATTTTAATTTCCTGTCTTGATGAACCAATCATGTATGGGAGACGACAAAACCGTTGATAGACATCATTTAATAAGTCAAAATATACAAAACCCATATAGCCTCAAGTCAATGCCCATACATATTTCCCCGTGGTATGGGGCTAAATGGGTATTTTGACACTTTTTGCGAAATCGCTTCTAAATTTCTTCTAATGGATCCTGGAACCTCCATCATTTTTTGGAAAGTTGACTGATCTCTTCTGGCTCTGTGAGTTGTTCCGGGACGAAAAGAATTACTTTTGTAAAAAAGTCTGAAAAACCCTTAGGTGCCCATACTAGTTTCGCCTCCCCTACATTAGAAGTGAATATTTAGGGTACGGCATAAAAAACGTGACTAAATTTTAAAGTAGCATAACTCTAATTATCCAACAGAAATTGACAAATAAGGTTTTATTTTGAAGCCATTACACATCTTTATTCCATTTGAGGATGAAAGTGTAAAGTTCATGCAAAGCAGAAGAACTCAAAAGTCAAGAAATTAGATGAAAGGATCAACGACTGACTGGAAAACTAGTCAACCTCTGATTCTTTACTTCAACCATGGTCATCGTGGCGAAGTCTTTCTGTTGCAGATGATCACACAACATCAATTGGGTGATGACGGGATCAACCTACAACAGAAACGCCTTGTAACTGAACGCCAGAAATATCGCTTTTTCCTGTATTATTTCTTCCAAAGTCTCCACGTCTTCCAATTCTTTACTTCAATGATAATCAACATGTGGAAGTCGTTCACCATTGATGCAGATGAACAAACAGCTTTCATTTCAATCATGCAATACTGAATATCTGTAGGTACATAAAAGGATCGATGTGTTAAATCAAATATCTTTGGAGAAGATATTTTTCATATAAAAATCAATGCCAAGAGCATTGTGTGGCTTTCAAATAAAGTAACTTGCTTACCTATTGTACCTTTATCATATCTTATATATTATCTTATATTTGGTTTCTACTATACATCTTTATTGTTGTGGTAGTAAAGATATGTATTGGCTTCAAAATGAGACCTTTTCTGTCAATTTCTGTTGGATGATTAGAAAATCATGCTTCTTTAAAATTTAGTCGTTTTTTATGCCGCATCCTGTATACCGAAATTAGTCAAAATATTCCAAACATTCAAATTTTAAAATGGCTCTCACGCCAAAAGTATTGTGCCAAATTCATTATCCTTCTGTCAAAAGTTGCATAATACGTAGAAGCTACTAGAAATCTGATAGCCATAGCTAGCTTGGTTAAAAAGATATTCAGAAGATTCGCCATCCCCCCAGTAGGGCGAGGGTTAATCCACTAACATTTTTACAAACATTTGTAAATAACGTGCTATCTAAATTTTTGAAGTGCTATACAGAATGAGCGAGTAGATGAAAGTAGTAAGGAAGTGACAAACACCAGATAGCGCAAGATGGCCGCCATCGCTGAGTCCCCCCCCTCCCCCTCCCCTCCACCTCCCCCTCGCCTCCCCCTCCCCTCCCCCCCCCCTCCCCTCCCCCTCCCCTCCCCCTCCCCTCCCCCCCTCTGGAACGGCAGAGTGTCGTGGTCGGCCGCCGTGGTGCTTCGGGTCTGAGTGTCGTGGTGGACTTGGGCGACCGCCAGGATTAGTCTTGAGGCTATAGTGTGTGATGTTTTTCGTGCTGAATGTTGGGTTGTAAAATGGGTTGTTTCGAGTGGAAGGAGTGGTCGGATGAGAAAACGGAGGTCGGATTCGTGTTCAGCGTGAAATTCTGCATCGGTAGGGTGAGTTTCAAGGCAATCGGTGAGAAAAAATTTTCAACATTTTTCGAAAAAACGACAGAGTTAGAATTTGGGACGTTTTGGTGTGTAGCGCCCAAACGAAGCATCGGATGAGAAAACGGAGGCCAGATTCGGAATCTACGTGAAATTTTGGGTTAGGAAGGATGTTTCCAGCGAAATCGGAGAGAAAAAATTTTCACTGACGTCCCCCCCCCTCTGGACAGCTTGCTTCGATTTTGGCTTCTAGTGGACGGATTTTGTCGTGCGATAGCTCGTTTGAAAGCTAAGAGTGAGACAAATTCAGTGAAAGAATCGGCTTGTTCCTATCTGTCTTCGTTTAGATGTGAGACGCCATTTAAGATTTTGGGACATTGGCGAAAAACGACAGAGTTAGAATTTGGGACGTTTTGGGCTCTAGCTTCAAAACGAAGCATCGGATTGGAAAACGGATTTCAGATTTGGAATCAGCGTGAAATTCTCTATCTGTATGGTGAGTTTCAAGTCAATCGGAGAGAAAAAATTTTCAACATTTTTCGAAAAAACGACAGAGTTAGAATTTGGGACGTTTTGGTGTGTAGCGCCCAAACGAAGCATCGGATGAGAAAACGGAGGCCAGATTCGGAATCTACGTGAAATTTTGGGTTAGGAAGGATGTTTCCAGCGAAATCGGAGAGAAAAAATTTTCACTGACGTCCCCCCCCCTCTGGACAGCTTGCTTCGATTTTGGCTTCCAGTGGATGGATTTTGTCGTGCGATAGCTCGTTTGAAAGCTAAGAGTGAGACAAATTCAGTGAAAGAATCGGCTTGTTCCTATCTGTCTTCGTTCAAAAGTTAGAGCGGTTACAAGATTTTAGGTCGGAGCTCGCTCACCTGAAAAAATCCTAAGTGTCAGAGTGGCTTTGTATGGGTAAAATTTTGAAAATTTTCCAAAGTGTGGAATTTCGACCTGGGACCGTCACCAAAACATTTTTCATCAAATTTCACTGACCTCCCCCCCCTTCTGGACAGCTTGCTTCGATTTTGGCTTCCAGTGGACGGATTTTGTCGTGCGATAGCTCGTTTGAAAGCTAAGAGTGAGACAAATTCAGTGAAAGAATCGGCTTGTTCCTATCTGTCTTCGTTTAGATGTGAGACGCCATTTAAGATTTTGGGACATTGGCGAAAAACGACAGAGTTAGAATTTGGGACGTTTTGGGCTGTAGCTTCAAAACGAAGCATCGGATGGGAAAACGGATTTCAGATTTGGAATCAGCGTCAAATTCTTTATCTGTATGGTGAGTTTCATGTCAATCGGAGAGTTTCAAGTCAATCGGAGAGAAAAATTTTCAACATTTTTCGGAAAAACGACAGTTAGAATTTTTGCGATGGCTGCCTACTGTAGAGCCAAAACGAAGCATCGGATGGGAAAACGGAGGCCAGATTCGGATTCAGCGTCAAATTCTACATGGAAATGGTGTATTTCTAGCTCAATCGGAGCACTAGAACCGGAGATAGACGGGATTTTTAGTGTTTGGATGATGGGTATTACGTCATCAGCTGATCGTCACACACTATATAAGCTGGGAACCGACGGAGACATGTCATTCAGACGAGAGATTGCAAACGGTAAGTCGTCTCTCTGAGCTCCGATGATAGCTTCGGACATTCCAAATTCCGAGTTTCTGTAAGAAACCGACTTAGAAAATTTCATTGCTGATATCAGCTAAGCCGTCAGACTTAGAGGTTCGCCAGGAGATGGCCTTCGTCTCCAGGCCATAAAAGACTCCAAAACTTTAAAGGCTTGTAACTTTGCTTCTACAAGTCCGTTTGACTTGATTCAAAAAAGGTTCGGTCGCTATTGACCTGCCCTAAGTGATAAACTACTTATAAAATTTCATAAGTAGTGCTAAAAAGTTGAAAATTTTAAATTCACTATTTTTGGAGGTTTTCTGGGGTTTTCGAGCCTGCTGAAGTCAATGAAAGCATTTTTAATGATGTCTGAGCCAGTCTTCTCATGCTATAAGCGGCTTTTCACTGAAAGCGAGCAAGACACGGAGAGTTTTGCTGTAATATTCCACTGACAGGGTGTTCCTTCGGGACGGCGGACGATGCCGTAGTGATAAGTGTGGCAAGGGAATGTGTCATATTTGAGACCGTAACCGCTGGGGCAACTCATGTTGGGCATTTGACACAGCTCTCAACGTAGCACTTTGAACGCCAATCGGTTGAGTCTTAGCTATCTTGTCATGGGTGGCCTCTAAACATCTCCATTGCAAAACGCTGGTGAATCAAGCACTCTACGGCTTGCTATCAAGCTGATCAAAGCAATAACTTGGGATATTTCCTCAAGGTTTTCAAGTATGCTAAGTTCAAATCTGCTATCAGATTTCAAATTTAACTAAGTCTAAGGCAGCTTTGAGGGGTTAGATCCCAGCTACTGATCACTACCTTTGACTCGGCGTTCCTGTTACCACTTCGGGGCAGTGACAATGATGTCTTCAGCTGTAAAGAGCGGGTATCGGGGAAGATCTCTCACTTCCCTAGTGATCAGTACAAGGCCTTCGGGCTGTTGACGGGATCGAGTGCCACTCACTACACTCAAATCTATCATTCCTCACTAAGTGTAAAAATCATTGTTTTCCGTTTTTCGCTTCAGAAATGCCGAAATACAATAATATGAAGACCAGTTTCAAACTGTGTCAATGCCGGAAGGTATTCCGAGCTGACGCCTTCAAGAAGCATGCTTGTACTAACAAGAAACAGATAGGGGTCGCTCGCTACTATTGCGGAGTCCACAAAGTCAGTCGCTTAAGTGAGCGGCTGGAGGATTGGCACTCACAACACAGCGAGTGTCAAACAGGCGAAGTAGGCGAAGAAGAACGGAGTTCACTCTTCGCCACTGAGCTCCGTTCTTTGGAGCTACAATCTGCCAACGAGCAAGAACGGAGTTCACTTTTCACCACTGAGGCCACTGAGCTACAATCCGCCATTGAAGCGATTGCCGCTGTATCGTCACTTAGTAGCGAGAGCTCGCTGACCAGCAGCGATAGTGAGGAGGAGGAGGGAGAGCTACAGTCGCAACTTATCGAGGACGTCGACCTCGATCGCGAGACCCCTACAGCCGTAACTGTGAGTGGAATTGCAACACAATGTCGCAATTTTGTCAAGCGCCCGCCGATGATCGCCGAACGGGATAGACTAAAGAAAGAGGCGGAGAAGTTGAAGGAGGAGGCCTTCTCATACAAGGCAAAGTATGAGGACCTAAAGAACGTGGCCAGAGAGATGAAGAAGGTGAAGGAGAGATTAAGCGAGCGGGATGGCGAGTTGGAGCAGGAGAGGCTCAAGACTCTCGAGGGGAAAGCCAGAGAAGAGGCTTTACTAGCAGAGAGGGAAAGTAGGGAGAAGGAGATACGAAGGTTGAAGGAGGAAGTGGAGAGACTCCGTGTGCAGATGGCTAAGGTGGTCGAGACGAACCACGAGCTGCACCGTTCGGCGCAGCTGGTGGATCGCGATCGAAGGTTGCGTTCCAGTCGTCTGCACATCCCTATTAGAAAGGGGAGAGTAGCAGAAACTCCTCTCTTGCACGAGCGTGGAAGAGGGGAGAAATGCTACTCTCGGGTGAAGAAAGGGGTGGAGTGTCTCCACTTCACCTTCGATCATCGTGATCCGATCTCGAATTTCCTTTATGAGGAAGCGTCCGAGAAGATCTGTAAGTAAAAATGACTAAATTAAAATGTAAGATGATAACTCACTACTTCTTTCTTTACAGACATCCAAGAGAAGCGACCACCCGCCCCGTTGTCGGAGCCGCAGTCGAAACAGCAAGCCTGAGTCCCTACCACACACCCCGAGAATGAACCATCGGCTCTCTTAAGGGCCACCATGGGGCAAGACATGATAGAACCTCCACGCGGTTTGCCCTGGGCAGTCTTCGGACTGGCGAATACTATCATTAAGTTGAATCTGCTATCAGTCAACTTGAACGTTGCAAATGAAGTTCGGTGTAATACTTCCTTTCGACGGGCGTTCCTGTAAAGGGCGGCGGTGAAACCCGTAGCTATGTATACCGCAAGGGACATTCGGCAATGGTCAATCTTGTTAAACCTCTCTGCGTCATGTTTGCAAGTGATTGCCTCTGTCTCAACGTAGTATGCATTCGCGCCAGGGCGACATTTAGCCAACTGTCGAAGGTTGCCTAAAACTTTCCATTGCATACGTTATGAGAACCATGAGTTCTACCTGTCTCTATCAATGAGATGAATTGATGAATGGAATGAAATGGGAGGACACTCACGCGCCACACGCAACATAACACACTTCTCTCTTTCGTAGTCTAACAAGCTCTTTACACATGGATCGCAGTCGATTGCTATCCCTGTATCAGAAGTGTAAACTATCTTAATTTTATTTAACACTATTTCATCTACCATCATCGCCCATATGAAATGTTATAAGATTTACAAGTTAGACTAAGCGTGCTACTATTTCCAAATGAAAAAGTATACATGGTTAAATCATCCACTGAAGCCCCATTCAAGTAAGTCAGTATGAAAGCAAAGATAATACGAAATAAACATTTATTATGGCATGTATTTCAAAAGGTCTTCATCGTCAATATCGTCCCAGAGTCTGGCTTCACATAGATAACAAAAACAGTTCAGTTGCTTTAATCGTTCTTCCACTGCAAGCCTCACTTTATCAATATACTCCCACTCTGCCATAGTTCGTGGCTGGGAGTTAGGGGTGTACCACTCCCATAATTGGTGGAGGAATTTCGTGCTGGTGATCTCCATCACATCGTCAGTATCGTACTGGAGATACTTCCACCTCACGCCTGTTAAGTCGGGACACTCCTTCTCACATACACTCTCCTCTTCCTCGTCCGCTGGTAATGATAACTTTCGTATATTGTCCAGTCGGTACACCTTCTCCACCTTCGCCTTTCTTGGTGCATTTGGTGTAACGAGCACCTTTGCTGATGTGCATGGAGAGGAGAACTCCAATGCGGTATTTGGTGTTGTTGGAGGACTTGTCATGTTGTCTTTGAAATGCTGACTTTGAATAATGATAACTTTAACATTTTTCTAATTCTAAAGTATACACAAGCAGCCAATCAGAATGAACATCCAATGAATGAAGAGAATGAAAGTATATAAGCAAAGTGACATTCATATCATTTCATTTAATCTGTGAATCATACAAGTGACGAACGCACGATCTCTCTCTTTGACTATTATTCTGTCTGATCATATTTCATTAAAATGGTAAGTTAAAGATTTCCTCTCTCATCTCCCTCAAACGTGTGACTAATAGCATCTTCCTCAATTTCAGGCATCAACTTCATCACCAACGCCCTCTCTTCTCGAGGAAAGTTTAGAGTTATTGAGTCAAGGTAGGTTGTAACACTACACTGAGGCTTGAACAGAGATGATAGAATGATTTCTCTTTCAGGTGATGCGAGTTCCAGCTCAGAACTGTCGCGATATGGCAACGAGTGGGAATGTGCTGACTGTGGGCACATCTTCACGAGGAAATGGGATCTCACCCGACACATCAAGCGAGGTGTTTGTCGACCTAAGCCGGCATCAATCTCCGAAGGTAGGGATGATTCTGTTAACGATGTCTCCTTTTCTTGCGACTTGTGCATTCAGTCTTTCGAGACACGTTTTGAACTATCTTCGCACAGACTTCAACATACACACACGAACGATACCTACACCAACGGTACCTCCTCTATCCGACTCACTGAGGTGTCCATAAATAATTTAGTGAGGAACTACCAGATGGACTCCTCAGAAACCATTGCTAACTTTGAGGAATGGTTTCATCAAAATTCATCATTGATAGAAGCGCTCTTCAACAATTTAGACAATTTTAGGATGAAGGCGCTCATCTATCTTAAAATAAAATATGTAAAAATCGACCACCATACTGGACAAATAATAGAGAGGTTAGAGTTTCACATACCCTCCTCTCCTGCAACCGAGGTTGTAGACTATGAGTCTTGGATAAATTTTCACATCCAAGGATTAAAATTAAATATTGATAAATTTAACGAGCGCGATAGCGGTCTCATTTTTGACGGCATTGAGTCCGCCTTATTTAAAATCAGTCTATTAGGAAATCATAGTGGTCGAGGCTCCTTTAAACTTCCAAAAAATTTAAAAAACAAAACAGCAGTCATCAATGTCGATTGCGAATCGCAATGTTTTAAATATGCTGTCCTCTCCATTCTCCACTATAATGACATCAATGCGAATCGAAATCGCACATATAGCTATAGGCAGTGGGAGAATGAATTAAACTTCGATGACTGTAATAGTGACGATATGAAAATTAAAGATATAGAAAAATTTGAAAAATTGAACAACATTAAAATAGTTCTCCATGTTTGGGAAAAAGGATTGAAGGGTGTGCGCTACAACTCGCGTTCGAGTTGTTATGAACGTACAGTAAACCTGTTATTAGTAAAACAGGATGATAGTGAGGAATGGCACTACTGCGGTATTCCCAAAATCTCTCGCTTATACCACCACTTAGAAAACTCGAGTAGAGAGTTATATTACTGCGACAGATGTATTCGCCACTTTAGGAGGAAAACTAAATTTGAAACTCATTATGAGTGGTGTAAGCGAGGTAAACTGCAAATGGAACGCATGCCCAAAGATAAGGAGTTTTCATATAGAGAGAATGGTGATGAACTAAGTCCTCTTCGTGTCATCTATGCTGACATCGAATGCTATATCGATGATAACATCCATCGACCAGCAGCCATTTCCTGCTATGAAGTATGGCATGATCACTTTAGGAGTAGGCAAAATAAAATGCGCGTCTGGCAAGGTGAGGATTGTATTTACCAATTCCTACAATTCCTCGAACAGGCTGTAAAATTTCAACAAAAGTATGATGGTGAACTCTATCGCAGATCATTGCATATGACAGCAGATGATCAAGCAAAATTTGATAGTTGCAACGTTTGCCCCAAATGTAGGAAAACATTTGACGATGATAAGATTAAGAAAGTGCGCGACCATGATCACATCACTGGTAAATTTAGAAACGCACTCTGTTCAAAATGTAATTTTTCGCTGAGGATGAAGCGGCGTACATTACCCGTCATTTTCCATAATTTCAAGGGCTACGACAGCCATATGATAATAAAAGGAGGTTTAGGTCAAATGAAAGAGTGGAAGCTTGATGTAATAGCGCAAACGAGAGAGAAGTTTATGGCCATGACAGCAAAAGTGCCTGTCGATAAAACTAAAGAAAATAAGACGGTCTATTTTGATATAAAATTTTTAGATTCCTACCAATTTATGACTGCATCACTGGCCTCTCTCGTGCAAAATCTAAAGTCTCTTCCACTAACACAAAATCTTAAGAAACAATATCCAAATCTAACCGATGAAGTCATCACACGGAAAGGAGTCTTTCCATATGCATATTTTGATGCAATTAGTAAACTCGGCGAGACTTCTCTTCCGCCCATAGATAAATTTAAAAATGATTTGACCGGTGCAGAATGTAAGACCGAAGATTATGATCATGCACAAGATGCATGGATAAAATTTGACTGCCATACATTTGGTGAATATATGATTGCCTACCTTAAGTTAGATGTATTTTTGCTGGCTGATGTATTTCAGGAGTTTCGACGAGTGGCATTAGAAGAAGATAAGTTAGATCCCGTCCACTTTGTCAGTCTGCCAGCCATGTCATTTAAGTCTGCTTTTAAAATGACTGGTGAGACCATTCATCTCTTACAAGATCCAGAGATGTATAATTTATTTGAGCGAGGAATTCGCGGTGGTCTCACATTTGTAAATAAACATAGGTTAAAATCAAAAATAGTAGGCAATGACCAGACTCATCTGAAGTATTATGACCAAAATAATTTGTATGGTAGTTCATTATCCAAACCGCTACCTCACTCTGAGTTTAGCTGGTTAGATGATAGTGAAATTCAACATTTCTCCAACCCTTCCAACATACTAGCAATTCCAGATGAAGGTGATTGGGGATATTATTTTGAGATAGATCTAATCTATCCAAATAATATTAAACATAAAACCGTGGATTTTCCACTCGCACCCGAATCAGGTGAAGTGACCAAAGATATGTTTTCCGACTTTATGAAACAATTTCATAAAGATTTAGAATCATGCGGTCAACCCGACTATAAGCCTTGCCGCAAACTTTTACTCACCCAGTATGATAAAGAAAACTATCTAGTCCACTTTAGCATCTTAAAATTTTATTTAGAAATGGGTATGATTTTAAAAAGAGTTCACCGCATTATTAAATTTAGACAGAAAGCCTTCCTCAAACCATATATTGATAGCAACAGCCAGAAACGTGCACTAGCCCAAAATAATTTTGAAAAAGATTTTTATAAATATAAGAACAACAGTCTATTTGGTAAGACGATGGAGGATGTTAGAAAGCGCGTAAACTACAAACTAGTTAATGATGATCAAAAGTATCACAAATTGGTCTCATCACCTCTATTCATCGATAGAGACATTATCGATGAGGACCTTATAGGTGTTAAAATGATAAAATCTGAAGTTGAGTTGTGCAAACCCATCTATATTGGTCAAGCTGTACTAGATTACTCTAAGCTTGAAATGTACCAACTCTTTTATAAAATACTAAAACCATGTCCTCTCGTAAAAGAGGTTCGTTTGTTGGGTGGTGATACAGATAGTTTCTTCTTAGGTATTACCACTCAAAAAGATTTAAATTTCAATGAAGTAGGAAAATCTTTAGAAAGATATTTTGATACATCAAATTATCCTGCTGATCATCCACTCTACTCCATCAAAAATAAGGCAAAACTTGGCTGCTTTAAGGATGAGACAGCAGGGAAGGAGATAGCTGAAATGATTCTCCTCCGTCCAAAAATGTACAGTATGAAATTAAAGGATAGCGACGATAGCATTAAGCGCGCTAAAGGCATATCAAAATCCATTGTGCAAAATATGAAACATAAGAATTTCAGGAAAGCCTATAGAAATAAAAATATAACGTTTGTCAATATGACAATCTTAAAATCTAAGTCGCATGAGATCAAAACTCATACTTTTAGGAAACGGGCGCTTTCAGCATGGGAGGATAAGAGGTGCTGGCTAGAACACAACATATCTCTTCCACATGGACATCCTGACACAAACATACCACCACCCAAAAGAATTAAACTCACACTACCACATTCAGGAGACGTCTTAGCATAATCATCCTTAACTTAGTATTTTGATGTTGATTTCTGTAGATAAACATTGTTGTTTTATGTATCGCATGAGATTGTTTTTTCCTTGTGAATATGTGTCCACATCTGTACATTCCCCATGTGATGACTTTTCCACTGAAAGACATTTTTCCTATCCCTGTATATTTCCACCCTTCACGAAGTAAAAAGACTTTTTGTATATAACAATGTTTATTGAAGTGCGCTCATGTATATATTTTCAGTGGATGTTGTATAAAGTCTATTGCTTCACATTCATGTACATATTTCAATAAATGTTGTATAAAGACTTCACTTTGTTTTCCGAAACACTAACGTTATGAGGGATTTAGTATCTTTCACATGGATGCACTCTTGTAAACCATTGGTAATTTTGATAGCAATAGAGGGTATAGTTTGTTTGACGACGGGATGATAGAAAATAGATTCAAACATCTTCTCGACTATTCCATATGAAGCGTCTTTATCATGAATGAAATCACGTAAAATGTATTCTTTTTTCTCACCAACAGAAATAGGTAGAATCAAATCACTTTGAATGTAAAGGTGCTGTTCATGTTTATCAAGTGTCATTGGTGTTTCTATACCAATCGTATGCGCAGCAGCAAACACAGTTTGTAGCATTGAAAAACCAAAGAGTTTTTTCAAATTTTTACTCAATTGACATTGAATGTCATCACCAAGTCTCAGAACAACGCGTTGATTTTCAATTGAAAACGAAATGTGGTGTGTCTTTACATCATATTTACTTTTCATCACATGCTTCAACTTCTGTTGTATATAAGGATTTACTACATGAATGAAGCTTTCAACTGTATGATATAGACGCGGCATTATATTGATAGCAACTTTAGATTCTTCATAAGACTGGTAAATTTTCTTGATGCGATCGCCATAGATGTCCACCCACCATTCATCATTAACTGAATCAGCTTTAGTGTGATATTCATGAGAACCATACACCACACCGCTTCCAATAATAGGTGTATAATGTCTTACAAAATGACGCAAGGTTGGAGAGAAATAAACTGTAAGTTTGTCATTATATTTCTGAATAACCAACTTATTTTTGTTCGCCATAATTTTCTCTCCATACTTCTTACCCACAGTCTCATTCCATCGTTTTACTAACTCAATAAGTGATAAAGGTTGAACACCACGCTTTTTCAAAATGATGCGTTCTTCGCATTCTACAACATCTTCATCAAATATTTTAAATCTATAATGAAATTTGTTGATTCGATTTGAATAAACTTTTTTAACATTTGCAGTAGCAATTGACGTTAGATGTAGTCCATGACCAAAACCAAGATGTGGATAGAATTCACTATCCAACCTCAGCGTAAGACCTTTAGTAAAAGAATGAAAGCGGAGGAACTGTCTCCCACTCCAACGATAGATAGTAAACTCATAAGCTTTCTGATTTTTATTCTTCATGATGGAAGTATTACCACTGTTGAATGCCTTAATAATTTTCTCATTCCCAAATGGTTCATAAGAATCTGATTTTATCTGAATCCATTCATAGTTCCACTTTCCATCTGATGTTAAATTGTATGGGAACTGAAATGCATTATTCATCGTTATTCCATCATGGGTGCGAGGAGTCAATATCATTTCTTCCAAATCATTCACATTCTGAATATTACTATCATAGCAAATACTAGAAACACCAACCTCCCATTCACCTTCTAAATGCAGTGGCCGATTTAATTCTACTCGATAGTCTGATGGTTTATTTTTGGGAAATTTATTCATAGAAGCATTACTGGGCAAGTAGATTAGAAACGAGTCCTTATTTTCACTTTCCATATTATTCACATTGGAAAAATATATTAGCATACGTTTGCATTAACTCTTCATTCGGAAATGGAGTGTGATACTTGTTACAGCATCTTTATGAAAAGGAATCAACGCACCAGCATCGTCATAAATGGCAATATCAATTTGTGGGATGTAGTTTGATTTCAGCTTTGTATAATGCACTTTCTTGAAAGTATGCTCAGATAAAATACTGCAGCTTTTTGGCTGGTATGGTATCATTGCTAGCAATGGAGCTTCAACATCTCCCACACGTACATCTTCACCAATATTGGAATATATCTGAAAATAGTTAATACGACGCGATAGTGACATGTCTGCGCTAGCTTTGGTTACAGTACCACTTTTAAAGATATTTTGATCAAAACCCAAAATGTCCATTAGAGTTTTATCCATAATTAGTTCAATACCTTTTCCACTTATAGTGAGAGACAAAGTACCTTCTTTTTCAGAAAATGAAATATGTTGCTCATTAATCACTTCATTTAAATAATCTACAACCAATTTAACCGAAGTAATAATGCGAGGCATCAACACTCTTGTTTCATGTAAGAAACCACCAAAAGGCTCTACACACTTTCTGTATAAAGATACGGCCCATTCTGTATCAAATTGATTTGGCCTTTCACATGGTAAATGTTGCATATCAGATTTTCCATGAACAGCTGCAGAACGATGTCGTAAGAACTGATGAAAATCTTTTGAACAAACTAATACTAGATCATCATCATTTAATTTGCTTATTGCAATATGATTAGATGATTTGATATAAGTCAATGTTGCCACTTGTTTACCATCAACTCGAAGGAGATAATTAAATTTCTTCAATAATGTTTCAGGAGTCATGTTTGTCTTTCTTGGCTTAATCACAATCTTCTTCACCAACGTCTTCTCATTTCTTGGAATAAGATCTACATAATAAGCTTCCTCTCGATATATTAACTGTTTATGACCACTTATGTGGTAATTAACGTTAAAATTATCATAGCTTGTTAAGGCGCTAGCGAGGTAGCCTAAATCATTTCTTAAACTTGGACTTAAACCAACAATCCAATCTTTCTCAACTACATGATGTATATAAGTATAATCATCATTGTGCGGAGTAAATTGGGCAATATGTTTACACGCTTTATTCAGGAAATCATATATAAACTTTTTACATGATAAGAGATCTTTCTTTGGCCACTGTGGAATGTATACTCGGCAGCCCTTTTCACATTGGTAAGCAGCTGTACGCCTCATATTAATAGTCATCACCTCATGATCAAAAGTATAGACACAGTTGCTATAAACAAGTTGAGTGACACCCACTTCCCAATTTCCATTTAGCTGTTGTGCATGATCAATGGGAGTAGAAAAGAGTGCGGCTCGATTACTAGTAAATCTCTTTGTAGCCGCATTGCTAAGCAAAATATGATAAAACGACATTTTCATATTGCTAATCTGCAACTTTGCATAACATCATGAAGACTTGGATTTTGGACTCTCTACAATATATCAGAGTTGATCGTGATGGAAACGTACATTTCAAAAATTCTCATGGTCATACATCAAGAGGAATTACATTAACATGGCGACAATTTGTCAACCTCAATGATATCATGAGGGATTTGGAATATTTTGAAACATTAAGATTCATCTCCTTGGGTGATCAAGTTTGGCTTCAACATTACAGAAATGAAATTCAAATCTACCATTCTCATTCCGCAAACTGTTTCTCATTTCGCAAATACAATTGGGAGAAGTATAGAAGATACATACATCGCTCCATCATGACATTTATTCGTCGTGAGTTCATCGCCCTACTATGCAAATCTTAATCAGACATGACTACCACACATCATGAGTTGGAAATTAGATTCCCTACAACGTATTGAAACGGATCATGATCGAAACGTCTATTTCAAAGATTCAACTGGAAATGTGAGAAGAGAGTTTGCTTTATCTTATCGTCATTTTCAATCTCTACATCATATCATGAAGGACTTGAAATACTTCTATATGAAAAGACATTCACGTATTGGAAATCGCATCTGGCTGCGCGTCAACAATCGGCGAATTCAACTCTATCATTCCCAACTGCATACTAACTTCACATTTCATCAAGGTAGTTGGGAAAAGTATAAAAGGAAGGTACATCGCTCAATTTACTCATTCTTTCATCATGAAGCGCCATCGCTACACCATCGTCAACATTCTCCGTCGCTTCAGACTCTACACCAAAATCGATCTCACAACATTACACCAACAGCTTCCAAACAGCAAGTATTACCCGGGCCGTCCTCAAATGTTAGTGGTGAAGATGAACAATTCACGGAATCTTCAACTCTTCCCAAATGGGACTGTACAGATTCTCGGCGCCCTTTCTCATTCATCGGCGCAGTCAATGCGCTTAGAGCTACAAAGACTACTACGTCGGATATGGAAGAGGGAGAGGTGTGTGATGTCGAATCTGACTGTGGACAATATGGTGATCTCTACTCAATTGAGTGACAGTCTATCATTTTTGAAGATTCGTACCAGCAGTTACAGTTTGTGTTATGAACCCGAACTTTTTCCTGCAGCTCTCATTAGTTGTTGGTTACCTGTGCATGTGGCAATCTTTCATAATAGTAAAGTGATCATTACTGGACTAAAATCTCATGTACAAGCAAATATGATCCTAGACTATCTCATTGAGTATGTACGTACCCAGCGGATTGTAAAATAAAAAACAATTTTTCCAACATGATGTTTTTATTTCAAATCATGATAGAACTTACAAATCATTTTTTCATTAGAGGATGGATTACATGAAAAGTTTTGAATAACAGATGCAAATCGAGATACATGTAAACGTTTTAAGATGAAGTACAGTACAAAAGCACCACACGTTGATGAAAGTGGATGTTGTAGTATGCGTTCATTTCGCTGATATTGACGCGTATGTTTTCTCAACCACTGCTGTGTTGGTATATTTGGAGGTTGAGCAAGAGAGTCAAATAGTTCACCACGTCGGTCTTCTCCAATAAAGATCGCTTTCCAATGCTCACCGCCTAAATTCTGTGAATGAGTGTTTAGCACAATAAAGATGGGATAGTGATTTACTGCAGGTGGTAAGGTATCGAGTGAATAGACATTATCGAAAGCTTTCAACGTCGCTTCGTCTGCATTACGCTGCACTTTAGTCTTAATATCGTCAGCAGTCAACCAACTCATTAACGATTATACTGAAGAATCACGTCACGATACTTTGTAATTTCAATATTTGAATCGAAGACTGCATAAATTAATACATTGATCGTCTCAGGTAGTGTTCTTTTGAACGTTAAATCCAAACGAATATTATGAGGCACGTTCGCTTGACGATAGGGTGCACTAATATCGCTGTCAGCAGTCAAATCAAATGCATAAATAGTATATCCACTCTTAAACTCTTTCATAGTCAGTCCGTTGGTGTCATCCGTATTGTAAAAGCCAAAAACATCCATAAAATCAACATAACTGCGCATAAATTGATCCGAAGCAAAATCTGGTTTGTAGGGTGGACCAGGATGACTCACACCATTTACACGTAAAGCAATTTCACTTAACTGATTGTGTTTAAAATTGAAAGGATTCTTCTTTATATTACCATTAAATGCATCATTTTCAACCATTGCCACCATGAGGAGCTTCGGTGCTTCCGATGGAAAGAGGCCATCTTTCATGAAACTCTTTTGATCTTTCGGAATTGTAAAGGTGAGAAGCTTTGTATGCTGAACGGGGTAAATGGCATTTTGGCGGTTAAGGCCTTCAGCATGCCCTCTAATGACACTTGGATTCGGTACTACTCGACGAATGTAAAGTGCAATATCTTCCACATGAATTCTAAAATTGTCAACTTTAGCAAATGCATTCAGCGCAAATTCAGGCTTATTCAATGTCAGCTTGAGTCGCATGCTGGTATTACACAGTAAAAACTTTGACTGTCTAAAGAAGTCTAAATTCAGCGGACCATATAGCTGACATACTCTACTATCTTTAATCATAGCAGATCGCTTTACAAAGCCACTGTTTGTTTCAACATCAAATTTTCCTGCTTCATCTCTGTACCATCCCATGGCTTCCATATGACTTTTTTGTGCTGCTGGATGAAACTGTGATACATGATTGAAATATGATTTATAGGGATAATCGCTTTGACCACCTTCCACCTGCTGCTCTCCAATCGTTAGAGAAACATCACGAAGTAATGTAGTCAATGGTAAATTGTTCAGTCCAACTTTATGTGCATCGTCAATAGCAGTTCCATCTGCTTGCTGAATTCTAAACCTCAAATCAAGCATCGCATAACTCAAATCTATGTAGTCATCACTACCACCAGGAATAACAAATTCAATGGGGCCAGCATTCTCAGCTGTTCGAGGATGATAATCTACAATACTTGAACTAAGAATATCTGTCTGTATGGCTTGTTGATCGAACAAACAAAAACCGGAAGTTTTACACTCCATGATTAGAAGTTATAGCAGCGTCGTCGTTTAGCGCCTGATGAATGATTAGAGCCTCTGCGACGTTTGCGTGAATGCCTTTTGACTGAAGATCGCACCTTACCAGCTCCGCGATGTTTCCTCCTTCCTTTATTCATTCGTTTAGGTGATTTCTTTCCTTGAGTAACACCAGCAAAGGTCTGCTTCAATGTTTTTAAACCGCGTTCCTTCCCACGATTCAACAAACTGCTCTTAAAACTTCTACCTCTGGAAAGATCACTAGCAACATCACCAGCAAAGCCAACGGCATTACTTAAAACATTTCGTTTTAAAGATCTACCGACATTGGATATGAGAGGTGCTACAACAGATTTCAGTGCACCAAGTATGCTACCTCCACGTTGGCGGCGAGCGCCGATGTAAATTTGTCCTCCGCCACTTACATAGGAGGGTCGTGAATAAAATGAGGCAGTTGGATTCATAGCTCAAACCCTAAACATTGTTAGTTACAACTTTGCATGAATCACTGTCGATCACTTAGATGAAAGATGTCGGCACGACGCATCCAAGAGTTCATACTTGAAGGATAACCAGTCCATTTAACAAGACACCATTCTTCACCTTGCCGTTTTTTACATCGAATGATTTTCTCTACCAAATATGTTTCACTTTCAGTGACTACCTCAATCTCATCGCGGTAAAAGCTACCCTCAATTTCTTCATTATCGTAATCTTTCAACTTGTAGGTGGTCGGAGAGTCTTTTTGATTAATCCTTGATACTGTAAATACCTCCTCTGTCCAATTCGGAAGGTACCCTTTAGCAAAAACACTTTTCACTTTTGAGATACGAACTTTATCGCCAATTTTCACATCACTTTTCACATGAGTGCGTTTACGTTGGAATGATTCGCGCACTTTATCTACATTGTCAGCATTTACATCTACTGGTCTGAGTCCAATAGAACGATGGATAGAGTGATTGTAGGCATGGAGTGTATCTTGTAGAACCTTTGTCCAATTTTGTGTCAAGTTGGCAGTAAAATGTCGCCACAAGCGATTTTTTAATGTGCGATTAAAACGTTCAACGAGTGCAGCTTTATAAGCGCTCTTTACACTAAACAACTCAATGTCATGCCTCTCAAATAATCTTGTCACATGCTGATTTTCAAACTCTTTTCCTTGATCACTCTGAATTCTTTTTGGAATGCGACCTTCTCGAAAAATTGTTTGGAATGCTTTTGCTACTCCTTTCCCTTCTTTAGTTTTTAAAGGTTGAGCCCACGCATAACGCGAGAAAATATCAATGACGGTTAAAATAAAATTATTGCCCGAGTTATGTTTTGAAATGGAGGCAACATCGCACAAATCTGCTTGCCACTGTTCATCGATGTCATGAACAATATAATGGCGGGTGCGGTACTTCTTTTTCGCTTGTTTGTGGAGTGTATAGGTAGCCTGACCCTTTAACCATCGTTTTACTTGTGATTGTGGAAGACCACTCGCTTTTGATAATTTCTTGATAGATGCAAATCCTGCCGGATGTTTTACATCATAATAGATTGACTTCAAACGTTCAGTCGATGACGGCTGACTCTTTTTCCTCCTTCTCATCTTTTTGTTTTCTTGCCTTTCTACATTTACAACAACTGCAGCATTTAGCTTTAGCGGTTTTGCGATCGTGTTCACATTGCTTAGGGGTTTCATTATGAGAGCTGGCGCAGCAAGTGCAAGTGACAACGACATTCACCTCTGGCGGCTCATTACATGGCAAGCAACACATCTGCTTCATATTAATAGTCTGAGAACATGTATTTCCTAGGAGGAGCTGTTTTACGTTTTCCTTTTACCAGTTTTAGTGGCGATGTAGATCTACGTCGAGTTCTTCCTCTTGTTTGCTTAGTGAGTGTGGGAGGGGATGTAGCAGGTGACGTCTTAAACCAATTTGTTGGCATTTTCATCGCCTGAAGCATTGGAGTAGTAGCCACTGTTGAATCAAGTTCTTTCAATGTCTCATTATTTAAAGCAAATTTTGGCACATTATGCTTTTTCAATAGTTTAAGAAAGTATGACCAACCAGGTGGAACATAGCCCTGACGGCGCTTTCTACGTGTTGCATACTGAATCAAGTCTTCATAACGTGAAGCATCAATCACTTTATTTTCATCTGTAATGATTTCTCCTCTATCATTTACATTGAGATGGGGTTCAATACTGTTGAAAAGAGATATGGCATGTGCGCGAGATGCTAAAGGTGTAGCAGTCGATACAGAGTCACGCATCTTATTCTTCAAGTTTTTCAATTGCTCAACAGTTTCCGATTGTAATAATACAGCACGATGTGGATCTTTGATGTGAACATTTTGCTGATAATCTATTTCTTTCCTATACATTTGATTTGCAAGAGGTTGCTTTACTTGCTGCATGGCAGTCAATTGTACATATTCATCCTGAGGAATAACAATCATGCGAGAATAAGAACTCATAGTTTGTAGATAATCATGGGAGTTTTCAAAATATCACTTCGAAATCTAAATTCTTCCGGACACTCTTGCGTAAAGTCAATGAATAAGTAACCGTATGGTTTTTCAGTAGCTGCTTGAAAAATTTCAATTAAGGCTTTTGATCCTCTGGGTGCAACTTGTCGCGCTAAAATTTCAAATTGACTTTTATCTCGCGGATTCTTGAAAATAGCATAATAGTGTGTATTCAGGTTTCGTGTACGAGCTTCTTTTCCATCAGGAAACAAATTTTGTGTAATATAGATGATAAAACACCTTTTATGGTGTGCTGCGCGAGTGAACATATCTGTAACATCTTTTGAATTCTTACTTTCTTTTAATAAATCATCCAATACAACAACATCATTAGACTGAAGTTTATCCACTGGAATAATTCCTTCATGTCGAATAAAGTTGCGACTTTGCAATTCCTGAAACAGCGACGGTTGATAAATACCATAACACCAAATCACTCGATTGATAGGTTCCTTAAACAACTCCCTTCTTTTATCCAATAAATTCAGCGTGAAAACAGTTTTACCTGCATGAGATGGACCTGATACAGTCAGAACTTTATCACATTGAAGTCTGAAATCCATTTTATTACTTTGAGACTCAACATTTGCATAATTAACGCTTAGAGCCAAAGATATTTCCCAATAGGTTGCCCACGGCAGGAGCTATCATTGGAAGTATTGCTGAAAGGAAACCGCCCTTTTGTGTTAGAGTTTTCCTCTTTCTTTGAAGGGTGACTTTAGGATTGGAGATGAAACGCAATTTCGTAGCATATCGCTTAAGTAACTTTCGTTGTTTTGGCGCTAATTTCTTCGTCCTCAACTTCCTCACATGAGAAATAATTTCACAAATGAATTTATCGTTAGCATGTCGTATAGCATTGTATCGCTGATTTGCTTTCATTCGTCGGAGAGCTTGAATGGCTGAAGAAAACTTTTGACTTTTACGTTTCGTCATTTTACGTTTCGCCATTTTCCGTGTTAGTCTTTGCTAAAACCTATCTTTACCACATTTGCATAGGTACTAACTATTGCGACATAAGTGACACTCGAAATGAGCAATGTCACAGTGGTTACATTGGCAAAGTTGAATGCAATTACGTATGAAACAGCGTTGACAAAAAGCATGCTTACATCTCTTGAAGATGCGCTTTTCATTTCCATCCTTTCGCTTACATACATCGCAACACATAGTTTCACCGTTACTGATGTCTATAGCAAGTCTTTTTGAAGATATGAATTTGCTAGCCTTTTCTAAATAATAGACGCATGTACAGAAGGAATATACTTCGAGAGTGAGCAGACATAGCTCGAAAACCAGTTGTGCTACAATCAAGTACCACTGCATTTTCAATTTTTCTTTATGGAAAGTTGAATGTGAATATCTGAAATCGCTTCAATCACTAGACTGCTACCATGATGGTTAAATGCGTTAAGACGTTCAGCAATTTTTATCATATGTCTTTTAAAAAATTCTTCGGGGTGATCTACCACTTCCATTGAATAAGAAGCAAAATGGAAAGAGCGACTTTCCACCTCTTCCTTTCCAAAATGACTAAACTTAATTTTCGCAACTAATCGCGCCATGACAATGCTATCAGAGAATGTATTCATTAACTCTAGAAATAGAGTGCTAGCATCATCGACCACTGCTTCGATGTCGGTCTCATCTTTATGAAAATTTATCACATAATCTTGAACAGCTCCTTTTAAACTTTGCCTATGAAAACGTAATGTTCCGCAGTCGTTTGAGAAAGACATGATCGCCCTTTAACTAAGCCATCCATTGCATGAAAACAACAACTCTTCTCATAGTAACATTTATTGAATAACGGTAACAAGCATGCATTATAAATCAATGGTTTGAAAGAGATAAAATAGATACAGCTGATAACTATCATATAGCGAGCAATGATAACCATACAGGACTTTGGCAGTGTTGAGGTAAGGAGGAAAGAAGCATTGGTTATGAACGTAGCTACTACAACGAACAGACAAAATAGGAACACACAAATCCTTAAAACGTTTCGTAACTTCATGATAATGTTGATTCACTCTACTATCCCAAGGCGGGAGCAAAATATCATCAATGATTAGATTGGGAAATACTTTCCTCTCCTTACCAGGATTATTACAAAAGATGCGTATAACATTGAAAGCAGCTAACCATCGTTTAAAGTCAATAAGAAGAGCACTTTCACAAGAAAAGCCATAGTCTTGCAAATATTTCAGATTAAGTCCATGAATGTGTTTTCTCGCCCATTGATCAACATTGGGATCGCAGTTGGCATGATGATGATAGACACTAACAATCTGATATGTCCAATTGTTCATAGCAATAGCACTGAGCTCCTGTACAGGTTCACCCTCACAATCCATAAAAATGATGATAGAAGCCTAAAACGGAAATTTACACATCTAAGGAAACGTTCTATAACATATTACAAAATGAAGAATTACATCGATGCTTTTCACGACAAAATACACAAATGATATGATGGCAACGAAGAAGTAAAATGTATCTAATAAGACCACGTCTACGACACTCAAAGCACATAAGCGAATTGTCATAGGGTAGAGATAGGAAAGGACTAGCAATTCTCCTTCTTTGATTTGCGTTTTGATGTAGCATTCTTCTCCGACTTGCGCTTCGTACCACTGCTGTTAAGGATTTGATCAATTATGTCGTCCACGTTGGGTGGTTTCGGAATATATAGGATGGATTCCATATGCATGGAGAGAGAGGCTATTTTATTATCTTTGTGTCGACCATAATATAGCCCATTCACTTTGAAAAGGATATCCCAAGTACCTTCTCCGAGCTCATCGCATCTGATGGGTATTGACTGATCTCCATCCTTCTTATAGTAAGTACACCAATGTGATACCGGTAGGCAAATGTGATTACCATCCCAAATCTTTCTATAGGGAGTATCCTTGTCATCTCTCGCCTTCCACTCTTGAGCAAGAGGAGTAGGAATGTCCATATTTAATGTCACGTACTCCTCAATAATATCAAGTTGGTGGCGAATGTACGGACTCACGGGGATCAGTATGTAGTCCCCATACTGATTGTGCATTATCTTGACATCCGTGGAAGGGAGCATTCCCGTTTGGAGTACTACGCTATGATCATCATAACGCAAGGCTTGTTTAAATTTACGCTGTAGCGGTGTAGGATTATGTACCTTGGATGTTTCTTCCACTGGCCTCAGTTGTAGATGATCTGACCGTAGCGAACCTTGTATCGTTTGACCGCCATTTTGTCCTACTAGTGCAGCAGATGGAGTAGATGCCTGAAAATGAAAAAAGATTGTATTAAGTTTACGTTCAAGGGAGGAGAGGGAGGGAAGTAGCGACTTACCATTTTAGTTGGATAATAGAACAGGGAACTAGAGAGAGAGAGAAAATGTGCGTCCGTCACTCGTATGATTCAACGATGGAATGATTCTCACTGTGGAAGGCTCGCTATTTATACAGAAATGCTTGATTCTCATTGGATGATGATCCTCATTGGACAATAACATCAAGCTGATTCCAAATCTGGCCTCCGTTTACCCATCCGAGCCTTCGTTTTGAAGCTAGAGTCCAAAACGTCCCAAATTCTAACTCTGTCGTTTTTCACCAATGTCCCAAAATCTTAAATGGCGTCTCACATCTAAACGAAGACAGATAGGAACAAGCCGATTCTTTCACTGAATTTGTCTCACTCTTAGCTTTCAAACGAGCTATCGCACGACAAAATCCGTCCACTGGAAGCCAAAATCGAAGCAAGCTGTCCAGAAGGGGGGGGGAGGTCAGTGAAATTTCAGAATTTGATGAAAAATGTTTTGGTGACGGTCCCAGGTCGAAATTCCACACTTTGGAAAATTTTCAAAATTTTACCCATACAAAGTCACTCTGACACTTAGGATTTTTTCAGGTAAGCGAGCTCCGACCTAAAATCTTGTAACCGCTCTAACTTTTGAACGAAGACAGATAGGAACAAGCCGATTCTTTCACTGAACTTGTCTCACTCTTAGCTTTCAAACGAGCTATCGCACGACAAAATCCATCCACTGGAAGCCAAAATCGAAGCAAGCTGTCCAGAGGGGGGGGGACGTCAGTGAAAATTTTTTCTCTCCGATTTCGCTGGAAACATCCTTCCTAACCCAAAATTTCACGTAGATTCCGAATCTGGCCTCCGTTTTCTCATCCGATGCTTCGTTTGGGCGCTACACACCAAAACGTCCCAAATTCTAACTCTGTCGTTTTTTCGAAAAATGTTGAAAATTTTTTCTCTCCGATTGACTTGAAACTCACCATACAGATAGAGAATTTCACGCTGATTCCAAATCTGAAATCCGTTTTCCAATCCGATGCTTCGTTTTGAAGCTAGAGCCCAAAACGTCCCAAATTCTAACTCTGTCGTTTTTCGCCAATGTCCCAAAATCTTAAATGGCGTCTCACATCTAAACGAAGACAGATAGGAACAAGCCGATTCTTTCACTGAACTTGTCTCACTCTTAGCTTTCAAACGAGCTATCGCACGACAAAATCCGTCCACTAGAAGCCAAAATCGAAGCAAGCTGTCCAGAGGGGGGGGGGACGTCAGTGAAAATTTTTTCTCTCCGATTTCGCTGGAAACATCCTTCCTAACCCAAAATTTCACGTAGATTCCGAATCTGGCCTCCGTTTTCTCATCCGATGCTTCGTTTGGGCGCTACACACCAAAACGTCCCAAATTCTAACTCTGTCGTTTTTTCGAAAAATGTTGAAAATTTTTTCTCACCGATTGCCTTGAAACTCACCCTACCGATGCAGAATTTCACGCTGAACACGAATCCGACCTCCGTTTTCTCATCCGACCACTCCTTCCACTCGAAACAACCCATTTTACAACCCAACATTCAGCACGAAAAACATCACACACTATAGCCTCAAGACTAATCCTGGCGGTCGCCCAAGTCCACCACGACACTCAGACCCGAAGCACCACGGCGGCCGACCACGACACTCTGCCGTTCCAGAGGGGGGGAGGGGAGGGGGAGGGGGAGGGGTGGGACTCAGCGATGGCGGCCATCTTGCGCTATCTGGTGTTTGTCACTTCCTTACTACTGATGAATTCCACCAACAGGAGGTCTACGTGCCAAGAAGTATATATTTATTCTCTAGGCAAATTGGGAGTCACTCCAATCTTATTGCAAATGATGTCAGAAGAATATTGTTGTTCATCTATGTCAAGCAGTATTCTGTCCGTCATTTAGAATTTTGGCCATTTCTCAAAAATAACCATAATAGATGAATAAGTTATTTATGCTTACATTGTATTTGGAAAATGTTATGCGCATTACCCCAAACGCGACACTGGTTAAGATATATCCTATGACTGAGACTTAGAAAAATAAGCTTATTTTAAACTACTTTTGACCGCCATTTTGAATTTTTGTCACTGTAGTAAAATCTACACATTAATAGATTCATTTTTACGATAATATTATCAGTTGGCTATATGGAGCAACCTGAAGCAAAAGTTGGCGATGATACTGAACACGAAACGATGTACACCGTGTTTTCATTTGCGAGGACCTATATGTTATGCCAGATAGGCGCGACATTTCGTTTTGGTTCCTTTGGTAAATTTGATTTGAATGCTGAGGAAAAGGGATCCTGGAGTTTTCATTGATAAACCATTGACAGGCTCAGATACCTTCAAAACGAAATTCCATTACGCAAAAGAACAAAAGGAAAAAGAAGCAAAAGGACATTTGATCTTACCTACTTTATTTATGCCGGATGGATATTTTTATCCATAGTATTTAAACAGTTCCTAAATTTGCACTTAAATACACAACAAATTTTCAATATTGTTTCTGATGTTGCATTTAGACGTGATACGTCTCACAGTTGAATATCTGTCTGTCTCGACTAGACTAAATCATGAAAGTCACATCTCAGATAAAATGATGCGATTTGTCCATCCGATGTAATAATTGCTTCACATATAGATTTCAGAAAAATTATCTTAAGTCGTTGAGTCAACACTTGAGTTTCCAAAGATATAGGAAATGTATTTGGAATGGACAGAAACGCAGATAGTTTTTACTTCGAAAATGCGACTATTTTTCAACAGTCTAGCTCAGTGTTCCGCAAAGTCGGGTTTTCCGCAGCATGCGGCCGGCTGTAGCATAATTTGCGGCCGGTTAACTCGATCCAAAATTTCGGGTTTTGCGGCCGGAAGGAAGTCTAATTTATGGGTTCTCATTGCTTTCATTTCAATTAACCCAAGTTCAAGTATCCAAGTCAACGGTTACACGACGAGAAGTATCACAAAACACTCCAGCGCGGTCAGCCAAGTTAGCCAATTATAAGATTGCTAGAGAGTCACAGAAACATTTACTGACATCGTTTAAGTCTTCTATCCTTTCTGAGGAGCCAACTTCAGCATCTTTCAAAATTTCCTGGATTGTGGATAAAGCAAAGAAACCGTATTCTGACGTCGAATTAATTAAAAGAGCTCAGAAGTGCTCGCAGAAGAAATTATTGATGACCAAAAATTGATCGCCAACCTGAAAAGTGTCCCCCTGTCAGCTGACACCGCTACTCGTCGTACATCGTCTTGTATCGCCGATATCGATCAGCAGACATCACAAAAAATGAGGAAGTTTAAAGCGCCGGCATCCGCGACAGCACTCAGTGTTGTATATATTTCGTGGTGTCGACGATGTAAGATGTTTTACATGGAAAATTCGAACCTAATTTCAATAAACTTTCTTCTGAAATTCAAGCGGATCCATCACATTGATATTCTTTCTTTTTGCGGTCAATTCTAATTCGTTCGTTCAATCAATGATTATTTTCTATCTAATAAATATCTTTTAGTATGCTTGAAATCTAACAAATAAATAATTCTAACGAATATTAAAATCTATAGTTCGGGGATGATCAAATGATACAAACATAACAGCAGTTTTGATGCTATTATGCATATGCAGAGGATGATAATTCTAAAATGCTGCCGGATCGAAAAATAATTGCTTGAATTTGGCCTGAAAGGGTTCAAAGTTTGCGGAACCCTGGTCTAGGTAGTTCGAACTTATTCGAGAACAGTGCACAAAAGCAAACTCACCGTGACACAAAAGCAAATCAGACAATAAGGGACTGCAATTGCCCCCAGGCATGCATTTAACTTGCTCAAACTCTGAACCACTGAAAACAACAAAACCTCCGAAACAGAATTAATTGCGGCATTAAATTGTCCAAACTAGAACAATTATTATTCTTGCATGGTTTATAAGCAAAAAATGTCTTATCAAAAACCATGATTAAAATCAACAGAGGAATTTTCTCGACGTGGAGTTGAAAACCAACTCCAGTAATCTAAACAAATGTACAATAATATCATCATTGTCAAGGTTGGTATATACAGCCTTTGATCAACTTACTATCAACTGTGCGCTTGGCAGTTTCCCTCTAGAGCGCAGTAAATTATCTCTTCCCCTAAAAATATCATAAGATTCAATTGACAGTAGAAACATTGTATTATTTAGTAAACTATAACCTGAACCTGTGATAATCGTGTCATATGTTAATGTGCATTACTTCACATACATTAAATCTACAATTAGTGACAATTAAATCCAACTAAACATCAAAAAGATACTAATGGAAGCTGAGAATGTGGTATTAAAGTCAAGGCTTTTAGACTAGCAAAAACTCCTGTATCAGATGTCGTTGCATGAAACCTTTTAAAAGCTCCATTCAGACAGGCGACACGACACGGTAGCGACACTGTCAATCATTGCAGTCAATTGCGGTAGTTATTTCAAGATTATATGTAAACCATGGACTACTTAATATAGTAATAACTTGTTACTATATTAAGAAGTCCATGTGTAAACCTGCCTGCGCGTTCACATAGAACACGCGACATGAACGCGACATTCGACGACACGCTCCTCGCTCAGAAAAATGTTCTGAAATTCTCGGCGACCTATGTTAGAGATAGGAGCTCCAAAATTTGTCATGTCGCGTGAAGTCGCTGGTTTGCCCCGCACATCTGCAGGTGGCTGAGACGAGAATGACTTGACAAATGATTTAGGATCATAGCTCTCTGTGCAGGAACACAAAAGTAAGTAATGGCTGGTAGTCAGAACGAAAACAAAATCATATGCTTTTCGTTTTGAGCTTGCGATACCTGAATATTTGTGTAGAGAAAAACATTTGCTTCAATTTGATATTAAACATGACAAGGAAATGTGTGGAGATAAATTCATGGGATGGGTATTGGTTATTCCAACTTTTGATGACATAGATGACATACCTAATTAATGCATCTCATTGTTTACTTGCTTCACAATTGTATTATTGAAATTGAATTACTGTAAACCTTGATGTGAGTTGAAAGGGATGTTATTGAGAATGAATGTGATTAAAATAAATATGACAAGCCGTCTCATCTGCTGTGAAAGCGAACTCATCATTTTTTGATAATCCCTATCGATTTGTGCATGCAGAAATTTTGTGTGACAAACAGCTGCATTGGAAACTGAGCGCAAGTTGTCATCATGTTTGCATCACTCAATCATGTGCTAGACCCAATTTACGCACAAATAGACAAAAGCATGACCTCACACCATCTTTAACCCAATGAAATTTCTTCAAGCTGACGCCAATAACTAAGCATGCTTGGTGAAAAGGATCGGTTACTGACGAGTAATTGATTCACAAAATATCAACTAAAATACAGTTGATAACCGAACCATATTTGTATTCGTTTGAAAGCTGATCAAGCAAGGAAGCTCATCGTGATAATAAAAAAACACAATAATGAGTAATAAGATATTTATGGAAAACGTTAATGATTCTCTGTGTTAATTTGTCGCGTGAATGCCGTCGAAATGTCGTCAGAGCGTCGCCGAGTTGGACTGAACGGTGTCGTCAATGTCGCAAGGTGTCGCTGTCGCCTGTGTGAATAAAGCTAAAGACATACTTTTTGAAGCAACAACATGCTTTAATATAGCAGTGTTTTGAAAAATGATTTTTAGAGACTCCATGTTTTTGTAACCTAATATCACGTTGCCAATAAAGCATGCTCAAGCACTCTTGAACGTTTGTGTATAGCTTTGTGAACGCTCGCAACATTTAAGTAAACGCCTAATTCAATCTTTTTTCTGAATGTTCGATTCTGGGCGAGAGGAAGTATGGATTATCTTCTTCATAGAGTAGCCACTTTGAGATAGTGATGTAATGAAAAAATGCTCATCACATCACCTAAATTCCCATTTGTGATTTAAAATTATCACTCAATAAATGGAGGTGACACAAAGTTGCTTTAGGCTCTATATTGACTGACATTATAACAAACCTTAATTGCCAAAATAGTTGATGAAACCATTTATTGCTGTCATGTAATCAAAAAGTCATTTTAGAGAATGCCCAATTTTTTCCGAAGCTGATACTTCCAGATGTGCGAACTTATTGCATGAAACATAAAACTGCTGTGAAACTGCTGTGGTGAATTGCGCACATTTTCTACTATAGGAGGCAAGCCATATAGAAAAAGCGGAATAATGTTCTTTGGAATCAAATAATTTTTGCAGAGAACGTGTAGAAACTATGACACAGATTTGATGCGAATTCTTCAGTCTTTCTTGGAAAATAAATAAAATTAATTCTATCTGGGGAATCGATGGAATTCAATTTGGCCTAATTTTCAAATTATGGCCAGGTTTAAAATTTCATCAGTTCAAATTGAATTTTTCAATGAATTCCCAATACAGATTTAGGCCTTGAATATAAATCATTGACAGAAAATGCGTGAGTCTTCTCGCGAATGTTTGTTTCTTAGATGATGGCAGAATTAAGTTTTACGACGATGTGTTCATTCATCTATCAAACACCAATTATGAAAGAACTGCAAAACGGAAATTCCATTCGAAAAATTCTTTTCCGTATGATTATAACCATTCAAAGAATAAATCATTTTCCTTTAGGCGTTTGCCTTAGCCAGATGTCATGACAAATATTTCCATTGTAAGTCATTTTTAAACTCCTGTACGGAAATAACCGGAATTCATCGTGGATCGAACTTATTCGGTGATGTGAAAATGATCGCAAAATGTTTTCACTCTGAAATAGTGGTCTGATTTAAAAATCTGATAAATTGTCATAACTTGGAGTCAAAATTTGGAGTGTTTCAGAGTTCTCTATTTAAAAATTCAACAACCTCGCAATTTTACTTCATAGCCACTCAATGAGAATTGAAAATCAGTTTTGTTTCTGTTTATGCAGACATATCGAAATTTTCACCAAACCAGTCAAGTAAACACGAATGAATTCATTAATTTATTTTGCTCTCAAAAATATCAATGGACATTGGTATTTGGTCCTGAAAAAAGGGGATCTATGAATTTCTGACTTTTGTCAAGTTGACCAAATAGGCTACGTGTTTCGTTTATCGTAGCCTCCATACATATTTTATCGTAGCAAAATTTTATTTGACCAATTTGGTGAAAGTTTTAATGTGTCGGCAAAACAGAAAACGAACTGAACTTCAATTTTCATTGATTTTCTGAAGGAAAACTACGAGGCCATCGAATCTTTTAATACAGTAGCTGTCCCATGGCATAAATAGTAAGGGCCACTCTTAATGCTGCTCTTAAGAAAACATTGCAAGCGATATAGGCCTACTACAGAGCTGCTTCATCTATATTTGAAGAGAGTGTATTGATTCTAGGTTATTCATGAAGTTTCATGAAAAAGCGCCTACATAGTCCGAGTAGTGGCTAGTCAAAGTTGAGGCAATGGGAAAATTGAATATAAAATTTTCAGGCTATTTTTGTTCGAGCTGTGACTGTGACAATGCTGCTTGAAAAAGGTGACTTTATCGTTCAAATAACAACATGTCAAACTAAATGAAGTTAATTATCTTCTTCATAAAAACATGTAACAAGCAATTCATAAATCGCTCAATGCAATTATTTATTGAGATTAAGCAACCGCATATCCTGAGCTCATAATGAGACCCAGCATTAATTATTCATGCAATAAATGACATCATGAAAGCTACAAATGCCCTATACCCTATTTGCAGAAGTCAATATCCACTTTATTCTAATTTACACATTATTTTGGTGCTGTTGCTAAAATACTATTGCGAAAATGCGGTAATTTTGATTGAAATTATGAAATGCAGCATATAATGATAACCTTCCGATGCCGCTGGGGTCCACATTGGTGCGCGCTATGTGTAGCAGACAGGCAATATAGCATTAACATGCATTTTTTGAGGGCAATAATGTAGGGCATTATTGAGACCTAGTAAGCGCCTAAAAATGTCCTACATTGTTGCCCGAAAAATGCTGTATATATATATATATATATTATATATATATATGTATATAAATGCTAATAATATTGTGCATAGTTGACATGGACTGGTCAGCAATGTAGGAAAAAAGCGGGCAGTAATGCTATGAATACACATAACACATGGTTATTCAAATAATCATAACTAACAAAATAAAATGATTAATAAAAATAATCACATAATCTAACATTCTTCTTCGTGAAAATTTCTGCTCAAGGGGAGAAAAAATACCAAAAAGTCTGTCCCAAGCTTTTGTATTCTATCTTCGCTGTCTCCCTGAATTATACAAATAGATATCATCAGAATGCGCATGAGCTGTACTTTTAGCCAGACTGCAATTCAGGATTGCATTTTTCATTGATTGGGGACTTTTGCCAATTAGCCGCTGTCCCCCGAAAATTGTCTTCTAACCGATGCACATGTCGCAACTTAGAAATTATGTTTCTACTTTCTTTATACTACGAAATGCATCATTTGTGAGTCCAGTTGTCACACCAAAAGAAGAAAACCAACTATGTATCATCACAATTGTGAATTTAAAAAAATGTCCTGCATTCTTTCGACCCAAAGTGTTTACTTACTTTGTTTCGACCAGACTTTTCTGATTTTTCTAAAAATTTCAATTTGTTGCTGAGACCACAATTTTTGTCCGGATTTCATGAAAACTCACGGAATTATCAAAAACCATACAAAATTTTGTTTGATAAGACAATGATTATCATCAAAATCTCGCAAAACGACCAGAAATGTCCATCTGACCGAGACCACAAAATAATTGGTCAGAAGACACCAGTAATATATAGGACGAAAACAATAGCTTGTACAAGTACTCATTTGGTGTGGTCGCCGCCACTATGATCGAGTTCATTCAGCATGAAAAATATATGCAATACCACACAAACAAAATTGCAAAATTGAAAAAAAAAAAACAAAAAAAATGTCAAAATGTAAAATGAATAAATGAAAAATTAACCCGTAAAAAAAACTCAATGTCTCAATGTGTCAATGTATATTATAAATGCTCCAATATTCTGAAACTTCAAGCAGGAAATATTTGCAAATTTCAGGTTAAAATCTTTGAATGTCATGTGATGACGATGTGTGATGTGTACATTCAAGATTTTTTGTTTTCATCATTGAATTTCCAATAAAAAAAAAGGCATATATTTCAGCATCACGAAAGCAGTGTCTATCTTTATGTTGAGCCAAGATATTTCAGAGACAGAGAGAATTGCCTAAATTAGTTCAGCTAATGCGCACAAATTAGGGCGACGAGTTAAATCGGGCTTCGTTTCTCATTGTATTACCGCCTGCAACGTCCCCGTGATGTTGTCTTACAGTCTCGATGCGAGCTAACTCAATCATTCATACTCTTCACAATGTGTAAATGAAAGATGTCTACTAAAAGTCAAATAAACACAAATCACTCAATGAGTCTTTTGGTGTGTGTCATTCATCCATGTATTGTTTCAGAGAGATTAAATGCTTCTATCCTTTGGTAGCGTGGTTCAGTGTCTGAGATAGTAAATTGTCAAGACATTTTTTATGGATTACTTTGACAGAAAAAGCATGTAAAAATTTCTCTCCACTTCCAGAGTGAGACACTAATAAATGATAAATTTTAGTCAGATCTCTTGGTCACATTTTTATTCATCGCATCAACTTGACAAAACAAACCACATGATTATGTTAATATTTATTTGTTGGAAATCATTCAGCATCTCTTCAGAAAGAGCACTTGCATTGTACAAAAACATGTCTCAATCATTTTGTTGATGGTCGATTGGTGTACTGATCCACTGTGCAGTGTTCATTCAGCACTTCACCACACTTGAGTTTGTCAACCCAGTTATTATACTCTTTATATCCAGCTCCTAAAAAATCAATATTAAATAAAATTAAATAACAAATTTTTGTAACACTCAATTATTTCGCAACTTTTATACGATTACTAAGAAAATAAATTAAAGCTCATGGCCTCGTGTACATTGAATGCTAAATCAAAGTTCACTTGATTAATGTTTTTCTTCATTTTCCATGTCTCATCAATGGAGCATGCACAGAAAGTAAGGCTATGATTTTAGTACTTTAACATAAACTGACAGAAATTGTCAACATCTTCTTTTTGGTAATCAAATCAAATGAACTTTGATATGAAACATATACAATTTCACCATGGATTGGAATCTATGATATCGATTGAAATGCAACGATTATCTACCTGTACCAGAGGTCAGTGCTGTTTTTCAAGTCTTTTAACGCTCAAAATATTAGACAATAACAGCTATACGCTAGACTATGGAGAGCCATAAGTAATAATTACATGCTCATATTTTTATCAAAGAAGATATAAGTACTGTAGCTGTGCGAAAGGATCAAATTGTAATCTAACTTGACACAATTTTCTGTCGTAGTAACTTGATTCTACTATATACGCATAGTCGAATCCTGACGATAGAAATGGGCACGCATCAATTGCGCCAAAAATTCTGACTTAAGTTCATGCATCGAAATTTGAGCTTAAGTTTCTCTATTTATCAGGGAGCGAGCGCTGGATGCATTCTTTCACATCATCAGAAATCAGTGAAAGCTTGAGTTCTAACCCTACTGCATGCCTGCATATTACATTTTAGTAGCTTAATTGACTAATCATATACAAGAAGCAAACAGTCACCGGAAAATGACGTAAGAAAAATTCACTTCATCACTTTTCAATAACATTTACAAGCTACTTAAAAAAATAAAAATTCTCTGAATTTCACGCGTGTTCAAAGTGGAAGTTCATTGCATCGAAGATCGGCCGTGAGAAGCAACAGCTTGGAAAGCAGACTGGACTTCCTCAAGGGACATTGTGATGCGGAAGAGTCGGTGGCCAGTCAGGGTGAATAGAAAAATCACCTCTTGCTCGAGTGGGTCGGAAGAGAGATCGATATCGTCCGTCGAATGTCAGCCCAGGCTGAGCCCTTTCAATAACCACACCCGCCGCGGTTACAGGCCTTTGTCCCATTCCCCGGCGATGAAAGTCTTTTTCAATCGGTCCGGCATACTTTAAATATCGATTGAGTGACGCTGTGCGTGGGGGAACGTAAACGTCATTGAAATATTGAGGTTCGTGTGCAGGATAATCTGAAAATGAATTGATAGGTCAAGTATAACCCTTATGGTGAAGTTTCAATCGACATGAAAAGGTCGCCTCACTTTCGGGATTCATGATTAAGAATGTTTGCAGTTTATGTGAGAAATTAATTGGAAGATAAAGGCTCAATACTACACAGTTGCTGTCAAAGCATTCTTCTGTCAAAATTCTCTTTCGAATGTGGCCAAGGAATAAGCACTAACAATAATTCGAACAAATAAAGAAAATTAGAAAAAATATTTCAAATCTCCATCTCATCACAAATGTCCACTCTCAATAGTCAGGCTGTCAGAGAAGCGGCCTTTTCTCTTATTTCATTAAAGAAAATTTATCAGACGCTTAGACATGACTTTGAAGTTATCGGTTGTGCGGATCTGTGATTGCTAACAACTATGGATCAATAGATTCAGAGATAAAATATCTTATGAGAACAATCCTCTAAATGCTACCCCGTTTGCAGTATGTCTGTTGACAATTGTTTTATGTTTTATAGTGTTACATAAAGACACTGAAAAGCGTAGAAACATAAATCATGCGAAGTATCCATAGAGACAATGTGGAAAAATGGCACGCGATATGTTAAAAATTTGAGCACAATTTAAGGTTTGATTTATTTTTGCTTGGAATTATCATAGCTTGAAACCCATTTGTTTTCGCTTTAGGTCAATGCCAGTTGCGATGGATCTGATCCAGCGATGTGATGTACTACACAATGTACTCCTTAATACAGGAAGCAATTTCACACATGAATTGATTGAAACACATTTGACATTGAATAGCTCTGGTTCCACAATCGATCACAATGACCGTCGGGTCAAACCTTCAACTTTTAAGAAGGCAAGCTTTGCATTCATGCTAAACGCTCACTACAAATGCATGACTCGATGAGAGTGGGATAAGAAACAGCATCAAAGATGGAAGTCTAGCACATGTGCTTCTCAGGATAAACATAAAGCTGTATTTGTATTTTTGAGTTAAACCATTAAGTTTATTTATTTATATAGAATTCATAGAATCGGTGCATTCAAATATGGGGATCATAAGGATTGAATCACTGCATTCTAAATTTGAGAAATTCCGGCTTAATTTGTCATGTTTTACTATGTTACACATTAATCAGCTGGAAAGTACACATATTTTATACATAACTCACCTGCATCGATGTCTTCATCACCAGCACCGCAACCAGCATCTAAAGGATCGTCGACCTGTAAGAAAAGACAAAACATGCATTGAAACATATGTATTGTCTGATCAAATGGCATCAAAGTAATAGCATTTCAATCACGTTCGTTAGAATGATTGAAATTGTAATAATGATTGAATTGGCTTCCTCAGCTGCAAGTATTTCGATACTCCCTTAAATAAAATCTATCCTGCCGAACTGAAAGCCGAGAGCAATGGAACTGATGACCCCATCCGTTGAATATCTGCGTAAGATGGATGTACATTGCACAATCTACATGCATATGTCATGATGGCTTGCCCATTTCGGTTTTTTCATAAACTGGAGCAATTTCATGATGCAATCGTGTTCACTTTTCCGAATGATCTTTTCATCCACACATGGGAGCGAATTATTCATGTATCAAGGTATCTAATAATTTGTTCACATCTAAAATATGTGCTGTTAAAATTAAAGAACATCTGTTGAAATTTTCACAGACCGATGTTACACTTTGTTCGCACAATGTTGCCTTTACACTTTGTTGCCCCTTGTTCGGTTTCCTTCAGTTTCATTTTCCGGCGGATATTCTAAGGTTGATTACAATTGCACCACGAGCAAGTAGACCACCATTGTAACACACATATCATACCTCGGTATATTGAATAATCGCCTTTTTCTTCCTCATGTATGTTTTGCCTTATCTATCTGCTAAGGTTCAAATTGAAGACACAATACTGAGATATGGAGGTTTGCGGCTGTTCAGAGATTTTATTAAGTCTACACTTACATCTCTGTTGAAATTTAAACTGTGAGTGACTTCCAAAAGAATTTATTTGTCTCATGTTTCCGAAATATCTGGAAAAGGCACCAACACTGCATGTTTGACATCGATATATTGGACGATTATCTTCCCAGATGATGGATTGGAGGACGACGAATTTAGTGCCGTCAAAATGTCCAGACTAAACACCATTTGATTGTTGATTTTGAGCTTTCCCACGGAATAAAAGTCATGAACCTCAGGTCGCTTTTCCAATCTTGTTCGGAGAATTTAAAGAGAGATGGCGAATGCTCCTCTCAACCTGTTTAGAAATTATATAAAATTATATAAATGTCACTATCGATGTGTCGCAGCTGAATGCGACATCTTTAATTAAAACATTTTCGGACTTGTCAGTGACATGCTTGTTTATGATGATATATGCTACAGACCTAATTCTGTTTTGTTTTTATCTTTATATGATTGTCATCTTTAGTCATTATTTTTTTGTTGTCATCTTTGACAGCTAAGATTGAGCTTTCATCAAAGTAGTTTTTTCCATAGTAATAAGCGCCAAACTATTCCCATACATGTACATTGTACATGTTTGTGTAACAATTACACGAAACTGACTTTATCTGAACTGTTGACTCGATGGTCTTGCAAGACGAGCTAGAATGAGGGGGAATGCATCCCTCCCTAAAAACGCCACTTGATCTCTCTCAAATTGAAAATGCCTGTTTCAAAATAATAATTAAAAAGTCTCTATCAGCGGTCACCCATTCGTAGTTAGTTCTTCATGATGGTTTAAGATGAAAACATAACTAGCAAAATTGCAAGATAGGATAAATACCTGGAATTTAGATGAGTATTGGTTGATCGCTGCCGTGGCTGGACGTGGCGCATATTTCCCCCGAAATCGATCACTCTGCTCCGTCGCTGAGAAACTTCCACTAACTGAAAGTGAAGAAGTTTCATTGCCAAATGTTAAACGCTACTTAAAAATGGTGAGCAAAAAAACACAACATAAAATTTTAGGGTAGCATCGGGTGCTGCATTTCTCCATGCTAAAGTCCACTCGAATATAAGCTCATGCGCTTATAATGCAAGCGCACGTATTATGTGGTGGTGGCTTTCATGAAGTCGAGTACGATGCTTGTATGTCTTGTTCTAGCTACGTCCAGTTCACGAAAATTAGTGTTAGCCTCTCCATGACTGCTTTCCACCTCCATCTGAAGACATTTTACATTGTTGTTCCTGGGATAAGGCGTACTAAGATAACTTCGACTTCGTTCTATTTATTAATTCTCAGATTTAATTGATGAACTTAATTGAAGCACAAACATGATACTGCGTCTGTATATTTTCGATCGTACAAATCATATAAATCAGAGAGAGCTACAAGCAAGAATATTCACAAAAAATGAAACAGGACCCGGCGCTGTGGCCTTGTGGTAGAGTGTTCGCTCTTCCTGCGGGAGACCTTGGTTCAAATCTTGGTCGGGTCAAACCTAGGACTTTTAAAATAGGTACACTCTGCGTTCTTGCTAAACACACAGCACAAAAGGAATGAGAGTGGGATAAATGATAAATCGGCCACACGGAGGGACGGCTCCATGCCTAATGTGCTTCCGAGTATAAACCAGGTTCATACATTCATTTACTTTTATTTTCTTAAATTATAGGAGAAAAACATGAAGTTAGGCTCTGCAAGTCATAGATCAGCAGCGAAATATTTCATTCATAAGTTGTAATGTGTTCATTATAAATCAGTTATCTGCTGATAGTTTTGATAGACGTAGAATTATATGGCCAGATTCTGACACAGGGCAGAATATTCGCGGCCATGTATTCGAAAAGCATTGATTTAACTGACTGATGTTGCGTCGACAATGCCGCTAAAGAGTCGTTTTTAAATTTCTATGATTTAGATAACTATCTTCTCGACCGACGCAATCTGATCTATTGAACTCGCGAAAACTTCATATAATACCACTTGACAGACACAGAGGTTATAGCTCAACTCTTTCAAGGGGTATTATCTCACGGGGTATGTTCAAAACACAAACGAATTTTGATAAACTGAACAATAGAGAATAAGATGATCAATTGACGTTATAATTCTCGACACGATTATTCTCGATCGCCTTTAGATCAAATCTGATTTAAATATTTCAAAGCCTCTTATAGCAGTATGCAAATGCAAATTTTGTTTGGATATAAGAAGGAAGTGATTTCGTTTTAATCCTTTCACTTGCCTCGGGTTCAGCTTGTTTTCACGGCATTAATCCATCACCCATTCGGATAAGTGTTGCAAATCTGTAGTTAAACAAGATCGAACACAGTTTCGTAAATAACAGGGTCGTTGACAAGTACCTTTTGATGCTGCAATGCTTGACAGACTGAATCAGATAAGCATTATTATGAGGCTTCGTATTCCTGATTTTAGATCTTAGAAATGTGAATGACGAAACTAACGAAACTTTACCATAATGATAGAAACTATATTTAAAACTTTGAAAATTATTGCTGTTTTTTTGTTGTCAAGGAATTTTTATTGTAAAACTTCTCTTCAACACATTTATGAAGACCAACATTGCATCAAAAGCAACATAATGTTTATAAAGCTTCAACGAAGGGTACGTTTTAATGGAGGATATTTGTGTGATAAATATAAGCACAATAATTTCAGTAAAATTGAGTAATACCTGATGATAAAATATTAATGAATTTTTGCCACTTGCATTTCCAATTCAACAAAAAATGATCGTTAGAGAATTAGGTAATTGCGAAAATACAAATAAAAAAATATAAAGAATAAAGTAAAAATTGCAAAATATGAAAGAAGATAAAAGAGTCACTTAATGGTAGTCAATATTAATTCAGCGTTCCCTTTGATTATCATCGGAGTGATAGACTGAAACTGCCAATCAGACACACGCGGTGCGTCTTCAGACCCGATTAAAGTCATCAATATAGTCCATGATATGCATGAATTCTTCATCTTTTTATACTCCTGATATTGACCGGTGGCAAAAGAAATGCGCATTGCAGCGTCACATCATTTTTGTAACTTGTATTATTTGTAGGCTTTCTATGTTTTCTAACTAAATAAACACTAGGCCTACTACCACAAATTTTTACTTAATTTACAACTTAAAAAGTAAACGTGGTCATTCCGACCATTTTACCATCTTCACAAGTTATGACCAGCTCATAAGTATGATCAAAAAATATAACATAATCGATGCAGCCAGTCCACGGATATATAAGTAGGAATTATCATGGACTACCATGCAGAAATTTTAAAAAATCTTTTCTTTTTGGAAGTCCGTGGAAGTTATCGATACAGTTATCTAATAACATCTAGGAGTCCATGCGCGGTGAAGAATATCCATTGTTTGATACCTTGCAGCGTTTATAATTTGAATTTGAAAAATGCAAAAAGGTTTTAAAGGATTTCTTTCTACATGTATATCGTCCTGTCCCTGTTGTATTTTGCAGGTTACTATCGCTCATAAAATAAAGAAGCAATCCAGAAAACAATGGAAACAGCTCACAAATTTGCTTTCCGTCAAAAGTTCATCGTGTGTGTGCCATGATTTAAATGCAATCTATGTTGATAATTTCTTTGGGGATGCATCTGTTCATATAAATTGCCATGGACCCGCCACGGAATTTCCCTCATTTTTCAAAGAAGGCATGTGTGACCTATTCAGTTTCAGTCATTGATCTAATCCAAGTATCACTCTCAAAACGACTTTCAGCAACCTGTCAAAAGTCTTATAGCAACGTCGCCAAAAAATCGGCTGATGCAAGTTAGCATAGGTATTTTTCAAAGATTCACAATGGTTGTTACCACAGATAATCTTCACTTGGCTAAGTTTTTAGAGAAATCCAAAAAGAGAAAATCGAGGTAGAAAATTTTAATCAAAATGACATCATAAATTCCTAAACTGTGGCCATGCAAGGTGGAAGGTTATATGAAATCTTCTCGATTTTCTTGAAGACATTTTTTGTACAATTCTGGATCCCAATGATCATGACGAATGAAGTCTTATATCATTGATCAACTTCGGAAATCATTTGTTTCTTAAAGCTATCATCGTCGAGTTCTATGTCAAAATAATTTCGCCGTACCATGACGTTGAGCTCTTGAGATCAATTACATACAAACACTGATGAGTTCAAATCAGAAATTCTGCAATAACAGACAGTTGTGAGACATAGACCTACAATCGATGAATCTGAAATATTCTTTCAACGTCAACGAGAGCCTAGCTGTTGGTTTATGATCACAAAATAAGAGCTTTATACTTATCAGATTGATTTCTCGTATCAAAAGTACTAAGTATAGAACCATAATTTTGGGCATGGTTTTCAGGTCATTTCCTATCCTATGTATGTTACATTGTCATGTTTCTGATCGGCGATGAATGCGAGAATGTGGTTAAATGTGGAGAAAGTGGGCCAACATGTTGCTGTTTGCCGACAGTAGGAGGCCTGCCAAATCCGAATGTGTGTAGCTCCATAGATAGCAGCACATGAAAAGGATAGGAAATGACTTGAAGACATACCATACCGAAACATATGGCTCTATATTTAATACTTTCAGTAGATAGGGAACATTCTTTTGAACTATGTGTTTTTTCTTTGATCCTGTCTGACAACAAGAACTAATTAGAACTCGGCAGACGCACACATTCGTAGTAGGCAGAGGGTGTGCATCATTTTGTGAAAGTCTCATTTTCTGCCTCGTTCCCTGCTGAAACTAATTGCCGGACTGAAGCGGAAATCCAAATAATTGCATACATCAGCCATGATATCTTGGAGTCCATGGCATGGATCATGGGCTCCTAGCTGGGATTGCTAGGTTTACCTAGTGAGTAACTATTGGAGAAATCTGTATTTTACTTAACGATCATCAATCTAGTGATATCTGATATTTCATGTCATCATAGCTTGAGTATTTCAAATTTTTTATGAGCATCTGCATCGGCTGCTTGAGAAGGCCATCTTACGGTGAAAATTTGCACAAAATATTCAATAAACATCTGTCTACAGCTTGGCCTATATACTTGTATCTTAAATTCATTAAATACTGAATAATGTTGTTTAAAATTGATTGTCAATTATACAAATTACGCCTACGGAAGTTTGCATTCCCAGGATTCCAAGGAATGCATGCATTTCTACCTTGACAAATTTTGATGTCAGTGGTACATATGACTGCTTCCACGTACCATAGAGTCTGCAAAGAAATTCAGCAATACTGCATCGTGGTTGAGGACTCAAACAGGAGGATATCTAAGGGCAAATCATCACATCAAATTTCATGCTATTGTGATGAAACTGTATCATGCATAATTGCATATTTTGTTGAAATGCGTAAATCTGTAATCGGATGATGGAATTCTGGAATTTGAAACAGCTGCATATCATTGCTTCTCTTCAACTAAGTCATTAAAACTCTCGCAAACATGGGTTTGAATTTGATTGTTGAGATTTATCACTTTACCCATGTGCAATAAAATTTTTCATACGTACCTCAATCATATACGTCGCAACACAATTTAGAATATGCGCTTTATCATTCAAACGGAAATCCAGGAAAAGCATGAGAATAATGGACCAACTTTGAAAACTCAAGACCATCGAAGACTGTCTTAAACCAAAGAATGCATAGAAGGCATCGTCTTTTGATTCAATGTATAATTCTGATAATGGTTTTGCTCTTGGCATTATTGTTGGAAGCATTGGTGCCTGAGGATATGGAAATAACACTGAAACGAATAAAAACTTAAAAGAATCGAAATCGTGAAACACCATTAGAAGACCACTTTTTTACTTAGAAACAGTTCGAAACTCCCTGTCATCTGTCGTGAAATGAAAATGAACTGTTTTTAAAAATCTGTTGACTTTTTGTCTTTTTGTGTTGGCTTTCATTTGGTGAAATGTTTCGGAAATATCACTTAGGTTCGAAGCAAGTGCGAAATTCAGGGGAACTTCGGTTGAAAAGTCCACATGCATCGGACGTGCACTTCACCAACACAAAGCTTGTTCCCTATTTGCAGGCCGCAGCTGGGTAGTAAGAGGCGTGGGACAGCATCATGAATGACTGACGACATGTAATGTATATGTACACTGTAAAATTTGCATGATAGAAGAAACACAATTCCTATTCGAATTACCTTCAAACATTGGGCAACAATATGCAATACAGTACTTCATATCAATCGGTTGAGTCAATCTTCTTTCTGCGTTGATTACGATCAATCAGTCAATTTCGTCGCGGATCCATTCCGCATAATTGTTGATCGACTGCTGACTGACTGATCTTTTTGAGCTCAAAGACACCAAAAAATGTAATTGTGTATCGACAAGGTGCCGCACAGTCAGACGACAAAAGTGGAGAAAGGCGATTCGGGAAACCGCTGTTTAATGACTTAGGCTCCTACCAGAAATCGAAAAAGTTACCGTCAAAATGTCGCGGCTGCGATGACTATACGTTGATCGGATAGTCGTTATTGATCGCCCATAGGAAAACTAAATCTGTCGTCATCGAGCGTCAGAGGGTTTCTTTCATGACAGGAAAATGAGGTCCTGAAGAAATTGTAATTTAACTAGCCCTTGGGAACTGAGTGCCGTAAGACCGGAAACCCACAAATTCAAATAAACTTGCTTCTGTTACCACACGTCCGCAACCTTTTAGAAGATGATAAGAAATAACTATCAAATCCATGCCTTCTGTCTAATCCTCCTTGTCTCGCTGGCTTTAGCAAGCTAGTTAAACTTTAGTTGAACTTCCTTAGGAGGCATACTGCTGAAGCATTCAAGAGGACTTTCAATAAGCTTCCACTTCGCTCAATAACGGGTGGCTAATCTGAAGGCTTGTATCTTCTCTTGGTATTATATTATTGTATTTTTCAATGCATCTATTTTTACCATTACCAGTTAAACAGTTATTCCGATTTGATGAACTACGGACTTTTTGATAAGCATGACTTTTCTCCAGACGTTCTTTGCCACAGCTACTGTTAATGACGTCTCACCGGTGACAATGCCAGTCCTCATGTCTCTAATGCAAGCAAGTGTATGAGTGCGAGATAACCCTACTTATCTGTTTGCAGTTTGTGCAATGAGTACATTTCCCCTACCTCGTGACGGTGATAACTACTCGCTGTAAGCTACGTTCCTTTGCTGTATTCCTTCGTGAAAAAGCTATTCAAATGTTTAAATCACAACGCGCAATATTTACGAAATGATCTAGAAAAATACTTACATAATTCCACGACTGTTTCTTCACTTTTCGGTTTCATTATACTAATTATTTACCCTCTTTATTGCTTAAACATCCTGATGGAGTTCGTTCTGTGCATAGAGCGTATCCTAACTCACTGTGTAGGCCTACGAATATGCGAGCATAAGGAATGATTCGCTTAAAAGATATACAATCCAAATTACAGCATCAGCATGCATCACATTGCTTGTGTGTCTTCGTCTTTATTTCATACTATAGGTCTGCTTGAAAAGTTTTAGCTGCTCTTATTGGTTTAAATTACATATAGAGATCCTGATTACAGAAATGCGACCATGACTTGAAGGAATGATACATACACCACTTCAATGACAAGCACCATTTTCATTTTTCGGATTTTTATAAGACATACATGTAAGTCAATATATGACAAATCAAATGAAACAATCCTATTTCTAGTTATAACTCAATATGTCACTAAGCGACCTTTTCGAGAAATAATGATGCAGTTTAATTGTTGTCATGATGCTGTCAAAGTATTGAGTGTTCATCAGAAAATTTGATTCATCAGCTGTAGATCATTTTTATTTTCATTTAAAAATATAACTCAAAATTGCTGAAACTGAAAATGATTTCTGATAACAAATTCTATAACTGATTCAATCAACGATGTGCCAACTGAAGAAGCAGCATGAATTTTCACGTCAAACTTATCAACTGTCGTGTAACTCAAGTCACAAAATTTCATCATTAGAAAGCTGCAAGTGTAACGTGATTAACATTTATAGCTGTCATTGTCATGCTTCCAGTGTAACAACGCTCAATAAGGCTCTTTCGATGTCACAACATTGGCTTAATTAGTTCACTTAATGACAAACACGAAATACGGTTCAAACTTACCACGATAAGGCATCCGGCCCATCTTTGTATCCGGATTTCCGAATCCAGGAACATAATGAAGTCGACATGACAGGAAGACTCTGGAAATTAGAACAGTGATAATTACTTATCACCTTCAGCATAATGAGTTGTCTGTGATATTACATACCGCTCATGATAGAAGTTGCATAACCTAAATACAAATCACATCACACTTTCACATTTTCTAAAATTACTATGGAACATGATCAAAGTTGAAAAATTAATAGAATTAAACAACCAAAGAACATTAATTAAATAAGCAGACGAGTGCTTTAATAGAAACAAATTTACAGAGCTAAAAAACGCGGCATTCATAAAAGAATTGAAAGACATTTGCAAGTGTTTGATGACCTGCAATACCATCCAGTTGTATAAATTGTTATATTTCTTTCATGTCGTAGATTAAATTGTTTGTGTGACTTACGAGCCAACACTATGGATGCCTACCGGTATGTAAATGATCTAATTATGAAATCATCACGCTCTATATCCGTTCCCTGAAAAAGTTAGTAAAGAAGATTTGATAGATATATGAATTGTGCTTTGTTGTCAGCTTGTTGGACTTCACTGTCAGTTATCCACTTTCAACTGTAAGAGCTGCGAAAAAATTCACTGCAGTTGTCATCGAGTAATTTGCTGAGCGGGCTTTAATGGCAGTCTTTTGTATCCACTACCTTCACGTCGGTGCCAGCAAACTGTTTAAGTGTTTCGCGGCATGGACGCCCGTATCATAACTTACACTTCGTTTTCAACACCATTGCAATTTTCGAAGAAACTTTCTCTTCCTCAGATGAAGACAGACCGTAGACACAATTACTTCATTCCTTTTTTGCATTACATTATGAAACTGAAGTTTCTGGATTGCTTCTCAACTTCATTGTCTCTATCTTTTGAGTTTAAACCTTTATTTGAGCGTGTGACTTTTTGTACAATTTGATTTCCATTACTTAAATGCTTATTCAAACAATATTTATATATATCATAACTTGCGCTTCGACGATTATCTTTATTGTACACCTTCAATGAAGATAATTGTCGAAGCATAAGTTTTGACATAACCTCGCCGACGTGCAAACCGTCTATCTTTAACAGTATTCAAGCACTGGAAATCTAATTGCACAAAAGGTCACTATTGATATTGTTACTAATTAAGTATGTAGGTGACACCATAGATCAGTTGGGCAAGCGTCGCATCTCCCTACGAAAGTGCAGGGTTGAAGGTTCGAGTTTGTCCGTCTAGGCACAGCTGTCACAAAGGTGCCAACCTGAAGATTTTTTTAGGAAGTAAACCCCTCTTCCCAAACCCTCTACTACTTTGCTGGCATCGCTTCGTGTCTGGTTGGGAAAGGGTGGAAAATAGAAATCTCAGGGATATCTAAAGTACGGGATATGAAGGCTAAGAGTACTACTTACATCCTGCGGCCTAACTTTAATAAGTAGACTTCTGTAACCGAAAAATTTGCATTTCATTAAATAGCGTACTATACATTACACGGGCTTTAAAGTGTTTATCTACATATTTCGGATTTTGTTTTTATCAAATAAGTCTTAAAAACACAGCCTAAGATATTCAGCCTGAGCTCGGCTACGATATTCTTTTAATGTTTTTACCAATAAATGAAGCAGATATCCCTGAAATTAGGAAAAATATCTTTCAGACATTCATAATTACTTTTTATTGGAAGATAAGACATTGAGACTGATCACAGATCTGTGACAGTTGACGGCGTTGCACATAATTAGCACGCTCGGTGTGTGACGCTAGATATCAAATACATTAGAAAATGTCAATTGCATGTCAGGCCGCACCTCGTAAGATTTCAGATCACTCAGTATTGAGCCTTCGCATCCCGTAGTCTAGATATCCCTGAGAAATCTATCAACATCAAAATACATTCTGAGGAAACTGGACAAATGGGTGAAGTCCTTGACTTCCAAAAACATGAGGTTGAACTCATCGAACACCAAGCGAATATTCAACAATTATGCAATATGATATTCTGATATTTAAACCAGAATTTAGGCTTCGACTAAATTTTTGTCTTGATCGAGATCGAGCCGAGGACAAGTGAATTATGCAATATCAATAATATATTGCTTGAAATGTCATTTTCATAAATCAATATATATAGCACTTGTATTTTAGTTACAAAGTTTTTTATGAAATGCACTCTACATTCTGAATTAGAATGTTACTACATGTAGGCAATGAGCATAAGTGCATACCCAAATGAATCCTTTCATTATAAATTGCACATGTGTAATTCGCTGTCTTCGATGATGTATGCGTAGAGCATGTGTCTGAAGTATGATAGCCTAAGTGAGTCATGAAGTCAAGCTCTTAAAAGTCTAAGATGGCGAAGATGCAAAAATAATTCATAAGAACAATGTACAGTCTTGTAAGATATGCTAGTTTATCTGTAGCTTTTAACTCCTGTATCATTTTATCATTTGTTAATCCTCATGTTAAATGACGTTTCCATATAAACAACCAAAATTCACGACAGCAATTCTGCCAGAAATCGAGACTGTTGGAAATCAAAACCGCAAAAATTGAGATGTATTCATTCAGTTAACTTACCTAGATGCGCACAAATCATCATGCAGGTAAGGAGTAGTACTAGCTGTCAGTCCGAGTCTGCCGTACACAAGTGAATGGGCCTCATTTTTCAAGGTCAAGTTTTATCCAAGTTGGTTCAGAAGTACTTAAGACATAACCCATCCTGATCCAACTATTGTTGTGGTCCACCTATTTGCGACCACGATAAAAAAATACGATAAAAAAAGTAAAATGCATGCATCATCCCATTTGTGCGCATTGTTTCGACTGAAAGTTTTAGATGAATTAAGATGCAAAAAATTGTGTTCAAAAGAAATAGGTGATCCAACTCGTACTCAAAATGTCTTAAGAGAATATCTTTTGAAAGAAGGCTTCGACAGAAGCGAGTTTATGATTAAATTTCGCTGCATGACAATGCTATCTTTTCATGCTGTCAAGATCCTAGCGGTCGAACTGTCGGCCTATTAGTTAGCATTCAATCTGGACCGGTCGAGGGTCCTCAAGGGCATCGATTTCCGACTTCTCATTTTAAACCAGCTCAAATTTCTAACCTTTACCTTCAATGAATGCACAAATGTCTGTAAGTTGACTCAATGGTCACTGGTAAGTCGTGTCTGTGTGTCATAAATGTCTGTGAAGCTCAAGACGAATGAGATTCGTCTATATATGTTCATGCAACAGATAAATATGAGTGATGAGAAAAGAGCAGTAAATAGTACCCTTGATAAAGCATACGGCGAAAATTTGGGAGAACTACCTAGTTGTTTTATTTATTTGCGGAAGAAAGGCTAATAGGCCAACAATTAATTGATTTTAATTTCAAAAAGAAGAGAAAAGAGTCTCTCAAGGCTGACGTGCTAGGTCACCATCAATGTCTTTGAGTCATATCAAGTAGTCAAGATTGATTATCTTCCACTAAAATACTTCTTGAAAGTAATCTATCATGCTTTCATCCATTGTTTCGTTATCTGTCCCAATTCTGACAAAACCAATTAATTATACATGTACGTGCTATCATTTAAAGGAATTGTGCTAGAATCACATTATCAGAACAAAATTTTGAGATATCGGTAGATTCTGAAAACCATTCGAAGAGCGATTGTAGCGGAATAAGAAATATAATTTATTTGAACAGGATGTTAGGTATTCTATGAAGTCAGAAGAGAAAGAAAATGTAGAAATCCGAGGCCGCGAAGCGGACGGACTTCTACGATTTTCTTGCCCGCTGTGTTCATAGAGTAGCCTATCCTCTAAATTTATGGCAACTGCCCAATAACCAATGAGATTATACGAATATTTCTATGAAAATTTATCTTACCCTCCCAGGACGGCAAGGATAAAATTATTGCCCTGCAACATTTTTCATTTCATGACAGATTACCTTCAAAGATTTAGAGGATAATTATTTCGCCCGTTTGGTCGTTTCAGCTGTTTCAAAACACTAACAAAATTCACAATGATGATATTTCTACCTATTATACTATTTTAAAGTCACCATTCATCTATTTATTCACAGTCAAATAGATATAGATACATATAGATACAAATAGATACATATATATCTCATAAAATTGTCAAAATTAGAAATCTTTGTAGGAATGAGATGAGAAATGGGTGCACCAGACTATGATTATTATGATTATGATTATTACCAGTGATTATCCAGACGAATTCAGTGAATGAAACTCTTGTTTTGTGTTGTAAACTGCTCATTGTGTGTTTTACATTTTTAACTGATTAAAATAAATACAAACTATTTTTCTCATTCCGCTACAACTGCCGGTCGAAAGGTTTTTACATTTTGAAGATCATCATTTCAATTTAATAATGACACTAACTATAATTAATTTGGAGGCAAAACCTAGCTTGTTCATTATAATTCGCATGTTACTTGCATTTCACATCTGGACCAGAGAACCGCACGGGCGCATGCGTCTACCGAAAGGTCTTAGAATCTACATTTTTGAAGCATCGATCAGGACTTTCATCAAATCCGGTCCATTTAGAAATCTAGTATGATAGCCGCATACAGAAGACTTTTCATGTCGCAAGTGATTCAAAAGAACAGGGGTGTCTTCTTAGGTTTATTGGCTAAAAGAATTACTAAAAACAATATGTACAGGCCCAACGTTTCGCGTGTTCACGCTTCCTCAGGGGCAAAACAGATAAGACCTACGGCTAAAATCGTCAGTACAGCACAGGAGAGCCCATAGAAATCTAGTAGCTTGGGATTCTAAAATCCCGTGAAATTTGTCACCCCAAGCTTTCAAATTTGTCTATAATCTGCAAAATTGAATCGATCATCACCAAACATCACGTAGACGTACCAACTTAAGCATATTTTCTAGTCACATACAAAAATTTATGCCAAATCGGACAAGTACTTTTGTATTAGAGACGATAACGTGAAGTGCAGCGATATCAACAGCTTCATCTGACTTCGTGTGTTCGACTCATTATTGATACTCGTGTGTGCATTGTTCTCTTCGTCTCATTCACTGCTATTTGAATTCTTCCCACGACCACTACCTTGCCACACCATTTTAAGTTTAAAATGTCAGTGTAATGGATGTGGCCTGGTCATCATCACTTCACGAGTTGTCAAGAAATTCCTTTGTTGACCTCAAGTGCTTTCTGCTCAGGCGATGAGGTCAGAAGAAATCAAATCAAGCTGCAGACATTGCTGCACTTCAAGTTATAGCCCCTAATTCAAAAAGTACTTGTCCGATTTGAGCAAATTTTGGCATGTGGGTAGTAAATGTCCTCACGTGTATCTGAAGTTTTGTGACGATCGATTTATTTCTACGGATTTTAGACAAATTTGAAAACGTGGGTGAGATAACCCTTAAGTACCGTTACTTACATTAGGGCCTACTCACCGGACGAGTCACTCCTGCTTAGCACATTAGCAACTTTCCGGCTAAGTTAGTGTACCAGTAATAATTAATAAATACTGTTTATTGAAAACACAACGTTACATCTTTTAATTAAACTCGTGCACCAACAGGCGGATTATCAGCAGTCAGTTAATAATGCATAATTTGATGAATATTGTCTACCACAGAAAATCAACTTAATATGCTAGATGCGCATCTCAAATTTGCTCCATACTGTGTTGATGTTGAGGGATGTGAGCTAGGTGCGCTGATGAATCTTGATTTAATATGAAATGGCAGCTATTCAGGTCTGTTCCCATTTTTCAACTGAGAAGGTGACTTAGATAAGAAATGCTGATGTATAATATGAAGCATGAGATAGTTTCGTTACGTCGATTATCAATACTAGAATGAAAATGCACTTTGCTATGATACTAGTTAACTGCTAAATGGCAATCATAATGAATACAAGTGAAATCAATCTCTGAATTCATTTTTCCGAAGTAAAAAGTGAAATTTGAATGATATTTCGAACTTCTCAATTCGAGCTTTCGAATTCTTAGCGGTAAATCGCGCTATTACTGTACAACCATCAGCTAAACGGTACCGGTACTCATTTCATGTCACATGTCTATGAACTCAATCCTTTTCATAGTTCAGTGGCATGGTGGAAACGATTGTAATGTTGAATTTTCTTCTTATCGCTCGGATGTAACTTACTGTTGTGGATGTGGATTATTCCGACGAGTCGGTGACGTAGGACGCAGAAGAGTAGGTTCGTCTAGTACTTTCCGATCGTAATGATTTCCATACGACGTTTGACTGAAATCTGGTGAGCTCCATGTCTCACGTGCTCTTTTACGTATATCCTCCAGGACGTTCGAGCTGACCGGGGATTGTGTTAATAACCAGCGATGATTTGTGACAGCACGGGATATGCTTGGCTTAATTTTATACGCAGAATGCACTCGAGCATTACGATCATCTAACCTTGTCTGCTCTAATTCGGTAACGGCCAGATCCTCGGTGGCCATTGCTGTTCAGTCGATCAGAACCGTTTGTTTCAACTTGTTCTGTCCCTCATGCAGAAAGAAACAATAAGCGGCAGCTAAACAGCTTATTACTAGGCAACGCAATCATCAACTTGAAGCGATGCGCGTGCATTCGCCATTCATAGTAACGGTTTCACGACCATACCATGAGATCCCTAATTGTCGATGAGATTATTCATTAGAGAAGGACAAGACTAGAGAACTCATTGTAATAGCATCTGTCACCTCACCACTGAAGGATTAATCAACCGTTACGAAATTCAACAGGATTATAATTATACTTGTGAGTGATGATGGATGCAAGGATAGTGAATGACACCATTAGACTTTTGGCACCATTTGACTTTACAGGGCGGGCTTTACTTTAGGTGGTTCAAATAAAAACTTATATGGATGCATTTATTGCACACAGAAACTGAAAAGACACTACACAAAAATTAAGATTATTAAAAAGATAATCAGTAAATATCAATTTTTCCACTAGTAACCTGACTACTAATAAAAGTAAATCATAGACAGTTATAAAATCATGACCACATTTCATCCTCTTAGATAAGTGAGACATCGTCTGGTCCCATTGTTTACATTACAACTACCGGCATTTTTCGTTACGATTTTATCATTCTAAACTATTATACATAAAATCGGATGATCTAGATCCACTGTTAAAAAATAATAAATCAAGTACATAAATTCTCACTAGATCGTACTTGAAACCACTGGATTTTGAAAGCAGAACACAATGGTGATATAACTGACTATTGTGACGATCTGAGTAAAAAATACTTTGAACATTTCAAGTAACAGTATTATTATTGTGGACCTGTGTGTGATGCACATGAATATCAAAACAATGTGTATTTTATGTAAAATTTGCTATTTGGTAAACCCAAAATTCTTCCTCACTATGATTTAACATGCTCCAACTTCAAACATATATCAGTACATATTATATGGGAATGGTCGTTTTGTTCGACACGTTCATTTGTTCGCTGTGTTCGACACGTATTGATTGTTATGCTCGCATACGTTGCATTTCTTTGATTTAACTTCAGCACATTTCCAATAGGTTTTCCTCTCCCTGTCTTTCAGTCAATAATGTAGGCATACTCAATACAAATGAGCAGGGATTTATCTTTTGATGTTTTTTTTCTTCAGACTCAATCTTATCGAATCATGGAAGCGAACTAATAAATATCGCAAATTATGTTATCTAAAACATCCCATTCAAATTTTGATTTGAGCATCTATATAGACGGGGACTGCTAAGATATCTATATAACTACCGTGATGTGCAACTCTCTGGTACCGGGACTCTCAGCCAGCCGTAAGCCGGTTTTTCAGATGACTCAAATATCTACATCTTTGAAATGCATTTACTGCACCATGATAATTCAGACATGCACATGCTGATGCCTCAATGTTCTCAAGGCTTCGTCAAAGATGGAAAATCCTATCAGGGTCTATGATAGACTGCTGGTAGCTTCCATAGTAAGTGACATGACTATCACGGACTTCGGAATAGAAGAATGCTGATCACTGTCATTTGGTGCCATATCACGGGATAAGCTCGACAGACAAGTAAGGAAATTCAAGTCTCCGTCAGACGTTGAAGTAATTGGCCTTCCATCGAATTTCTGTCGAATTTTTTAGCGGTCAAAATTAAACTTTTCCAATAATTCTTCACACCGCATCAACTCACTATCCCCGATTGGTCTTAAGAGATTAACTTGATCTCTTTATCGCAATTATATTTCCTAGTTTTTTGAAATCAAGCAGATCATCAAATCATACTTGTTGTGACACAGACTTCTTCAAAAGTATCGGCATTTGTACTGGGTGGCTTTCCCTACATAAAATTAAAAATATACACAACTATAAGCTGCATGTACATGTAGACTTACACAACATTTTCAAATAGGCAAATAATAACCGAAAATACAAACCCTTGATTTTCCATACAAATGCATTAAGTAGACTTTATGCATTTGTTCTAATGTTGCATGATCAAGCTTTTACAAGTGAACTATGAGTCTTGACGAGGCATATATTGTATAGGGGTCTAGATAGGAATCACTCTTTAGCCTTGAAATTTCAATATATATTTTTTCGATGAACATCATTAGGTCCTAATTGCTTGCTCTTAGTCTTACAAGATCATCCGTAAAACTAGCGAATCTTTTTGCAACATTTTTTTATGTCTCATACAGGCACATGCAGTAGGTGCACAATTTATACGCAAATAGGATAGGTATATAATAAAGACAACAAGAAAACTATGCTGCCTATCAGAAATGAATACAATCATGTGTTCATTAATAATTCAAATGAAAGAACATTGTACAGAGCAATACTCGTACAATGTACATTATACACTGGACAGCAGTTATGACGGCAACATCAACTCATTACACTTATTTATTCTCTCTTCCTAAAATATCTGTTTTGCGTACTAGCATAAACATTCACAACTGAAATAATGTGAAAAAAAACATTTATTTGAAAAAATGCAATATTGTTCAATGACGTTTATTGAATAATACATATGACTGCTAAGCGTTTATTTCAGAATATATAAATACTGAATCATCATCATTTGTTTTAAAATCTGAATATAGTCTATAAAGGGATACAAATGACAATTAAATTGCTAGTTAATCCTGTTTGGGAACACTTTGAGCATTAGATTATCTTACTAGGTCCGTCGAATGACCAAAAATATAAATTTTGAATATGCACTCCAGCAGCGAGAGTTATTATCATAGTCTTGATCAAAGAATTTTTCTGATCATTTTCTTTCTCATCGCAATCATGCAATTGAAACTAACTCGCAAAGCTTTGTCATTCAGACACATGGTATCAAAGTCATCGGCTTCGGAAATGCAATTATGCAATTTGGTCTTTTAGATTCGAAGAGATAACTGTTTCGAACACAGAAAAATATTGATTGAGTGAACAGATAGTAGCTTCCACATGAATATGTTTCGCGAAATTGCACTGGCACGTCAGGAGGAGAAGATGTCGACACTGTCGGTTCAAGGAGGTGTGGCTTTAATCAATCTTTTTTTTGGATGGCTCCTTTTCATCTTCATAAACAATGGATGGAATGGCATGCATTTTCTACCTCTGATCAACTTGTACTTCAAAATGTTTATTACTTGCATGTAAGCAATTGAAAATCTCAATCTCTTCTTCATCTTTCCTCGTAGCGTAGGGTGATATTACGTACTACGCAGATCGCCTTTTCATTGCCTGATGCAGTACAATAGGGTAGCTGATCCTACCGGCGAATGCTGAAGGTTTCCGGCGAAATCTCCCTTGGTAGATGTCAGTCAAAAGTCGCATTTTCGGTAAAGTGAATTTTCAATACAAACTCGTCATATGAATTCAACATGCAAAATCCTTGTACCCTTATCTCCCCTCTAAAGATAAAAGAAGTTCCACTGTGAAGTTACGTACGTGTAATTCTATAAATTTTATTTTTTCGCTACCAATTTGTTGCGCTGATCACAAATAGATGCTTCACTTTTCATAACAATGCAGTTTTAAGTCGGAATTATTTTAGTCAGAACCATTTTTTATTCAAAGCACTCACAATGCACTTGACACTGCATTGTTATAAAAAATGAAGCATATATTTGTGATCAGTGATGCAAATTGAATCAGGAAGTGACAAAGTCAGCGAGACAAAGAAGTTGGTTCCGCTAGCTTCACATACTTTGTGAACAGATTTTTCGTATATTAATTACAAGTATAGATTGTTCGTACATCTACGCAGAGATACCAATATTCCAGTGAAACCGATCCTACAATTCAAGTCACAGTCCAACAGGTAGCTAAAGTCTTCCTCATTGCACCATCGAATAATATTGTTAATATAACACACTTGACTCCTCCCCCGGGTTCCTCTGTGGGTGATATAGGACCTTTAAGGAGGTTCGTTCTACCACATGTTGGAACTATGTTTCTTACTTAGTACACTAGTATACTAGTAAGTAATGTATCTAGATATTTCTCCTTTTGTACTTTCATGTTTTGGTGGGGTTTTGAAATATATCTTGAGAATCAATTCAGTGCTTTGACATTATCACATGTATTAACAGATGGTAGCAGATCTATGGCAGACTCCAACTTACGGACGATAGATGTCATAGCCCCACCTCCAATGCGTTCGGATGCCTCTTACGAGGAGTGGAAGAAGGAAATAGAAACTTGGCAAACGTTAAACGAATTATCTGATACAAAGCAAAGTCCTGCTTTACTCCTGTCCCTCAGTGGCAAGGCGGGCTTTAGCGATACATACTAGTGACATATGTAATGCCGGGGGTGTTGCTGAAATTCTCGTACAACTAGACCGCCTTTATTTGAAGGACACTGATCGATTAGCTTTCTTGGAATTCGAATATATTTTCTTTGAAGTTCGAATCGCTTTCTCGGAGTCCTGATGCTCCAATGACAACATACATTGCGGACCTTGATATTCTGTGCAGTCAATTTAAGAAGAACGGTATGACTCTTCCTGAAGGCGTATTGGCATATCGACTCCACAAAAGCGCAAACTTAACTGTCAGTGAAGATAAATTGGCGCGTGCGACGGTATTCTCGTTGACTTATCTTGACATGCAGGAATGCTTAAAGAAGATTGCCGGTCAAGATGACGTCAAGAAATCTGCAGCATCACCTGTTGTGCAAGTCAGGGAGGAAATCTCAGAATTCATTTTAACTACGGCCTTGGCTGACAAGCATCCCTCGTACTACAGTAATCGAAATCGACGCGGAAACTCTCATCTCGGTCGAGGTAGCTCATTTGGGGGCAGGAACAATTATAGTTTGGAGTGCAAATCTGCTCATTCGATTGGACAACATCGAAAGTTAAATCCGAAGAATAGGCAGGGATACATCAGTACTTGTGCCGTATGTGGATCTCGTTATCACTGGGCTGCTGGTTGTCCAGACAAAGATGAGGCCGAAGCCTTCGATGAAGTGAAGATAACTTTGATGGCCTGCAGTAACAGCTCAATGGATGATTGCTTGGGACTAGCCATATTGGATTCGGGTTGCGCGAAGTCTGTGTGTGGTGAAAATTGGCTAGCATGTTTTGTTGAAAGTCTTTCAAACGCAGATAAGAGGAGTATCACGGAATCATCATCAGTTTTTCGATTTGGTGACTGTGCACGTTTTGTTGCGATCAAACGAATAAAGTTGCCCTGTGAAATTTCAGGTTGTAAAGTCTTCGTTGAACCTGATGTCGTTACCCGCGATATACCGTTCTTATTAAGCAAAGATGCAATGAAGAAGGCGGGTACTCAGATCGATTTTACAGATGATAAAGTGACGATGCTTGGTCAGGAACTGAGTCCCATCAAGAACAAAGCAGGTCATTATTGCATTACATTAGGTCCCAGTATCTCGAAGCTATACTTTACACTCACTGATTTGACTGATGAAGAAAGAAAACGTATGGCTTTTTAAACTTCATAGGCAATTTGCTTATGCTAGAACGAAACGCATCGCTCAATTGCTTAGTCAGGCTGGTAACACACAGCTGCTTCAACAAGTTGAAAACAGATGCGAAGTTTGTCTGAGGTATAAGAAGCCTAAATCTCGATCGATAGTGGCCTTGCCAATTTCTACCAAATTCAATGAAACTGCTTCGTTGGATTTGAAGCAAGTGAACAGTATAACTTTCCTCCATATGATAGACACATTCTCTCGTGCTGCTGAAGTCATCAGTAACAAGAAACCCGGCACAATTATTGCTGCCATGTTTCACAAGTAGATATCGATATTCGGTGCTCCAAAAACCTTTCTTTCTGACAACGGAGGTGAATTCAGTAACGACAAATTAAGAAGCTTGGCAGAGAATTTCAATGTGCGTGTGATCACAGCGGCAGCCGAAAGTCCATGGAGTAATGGCATTGTAGAGCGCTATAATGGAATCCTGAGAGATTCTATGCGGCGAGTAATGACAGAAACTAACTGCAATGGACAATGGACATATTACCTTGGATTGGGATGTAAGTGCTAAGAACGCCTTGCAGAACCACAATGGATTTTCTCCGAACCAGATCGTATTTGGTTACAATCCTGCGAACCCGTGTGTCCAAACTAATCTACCTTCTGCTCTTGAGGGCAGTACCACGAGTGAGGCTGTCGCGAAAAATCTAAATCCGATGCACGCTGCGCGCCAAGATTTTATACAGAAAGAATCGTGTGAGAAGAGCCATAAGAAAGAATGTGCATGAATCAACTCCGGTGCAACAATGGGATAGTGTATATTACAAAATGTTGGGAAGCCATGAGTGCCGTGGACCTCGCGAAGTTATCGGTAAGGATAGTCAAGACATTCTCATCAAACATGGTGGTCTAGTCATCGAGGCTCATCCTGCTCGAGTTCGTTCAACTGGAAGTTCGGATGCGCCTCCTGAATCTGAAATTCAACGGAACAGCTGCTCAATTTATGAAGACGATAACGATTCTGCACCAGACTCATATGAGAAAGAAGACAACCATTCTGACAAAATTAAAATCGAGGACGAGATAGAGGAAACAATTGTTCATGAAAAATCCAAAGAAGCACAGATGAACCCGAAAAAGGGTCAGCGCACTGAATTTCGGAAAGATGCAACCTCAGAAAAATCAATTACAGAAGTTTTAGGAAGAGCAGGGAAGGTTACGGGCCGAAATAAGCATTGCTACAACGTAAAATACAATGATGGTGAATCGAGATGGGTAGATTTGAGCAAAGTGCTCGACTACAGAGAAATTCCCGATGAAGAAGTTCTCATATGCTCTTCAAATAGAGAAGAAGAGGCTAAAACTCACGGATTACAACTATGGAAGGAAAACGGCGTCTATGAAGAGGTTGAGGATCGTTGTCAGTTTGCCATGTCTGTACGGTGGGTGTTAACTGAGAAAGTCATTGAGGGGAAGAAAATAGTGAAGGCTCTTCACATGGAAAGACTCATCTGATATTCTCGTTGTTATCATATCCACTCATGTCGACATTTATGCTAGGGAGGTACAGAAGAATTCAAAGAAAGAGTCATAGCCAAACTGATGGAATGCTATCAAATCAGTAAGAATTAAACCAAATGTTTCAAATACCTCGGTTTGTCGCTTGAACAAGAGGATAATTCTATTCAACTGGATCAATCGAAATATATCAAGAGTAAGAAAGAGGCAAAACACAATGGTGGTAGCAATGATCGGTCGCTGTCAGCATCCGAATTTAAACAGTATCGGTCTTTGGTTGGTTCAATAAATTGGGTGTCGAAACAATCGCGACCAGACGTGTCGTTCGAAGCTTGTAATTTGGCAACAAACCTGAAACATCTTCGAGTTGAGTATTTGAAATTGGCTAATCAAGTTGTTTGGAGACTGAACAACGAGATGTATGGATTATCATTCAACTTTGAAATGCAGATTCGAAGTCATTACGATTAGAAGTCTATGTCGACGCATTATTCGGCAACTTACCGGATGGTGGCTCTAAAGGAGCCTACGTTATCTTCATCAGTGATGGTGAGTCTCGATTGCTTGTGTCATGGCAATCGAGGAAACTCCGTCGTGTCGTCAAGTTGACATTAGCAGCTGAAACACTTTTTTTGATCGATGGTGCTGAATGTGCTATTTTAATTTCGAAAATACTCCGTGACTCTTTAGGTTTTCCTTCTGCAATTGCGTGTCATACTGACAATGCTTCATTGGTAGAATCTGCGAAATCTACAAACTTGAATTTAGATAAAAGACTTCGTATTGACATGGGTGTTGTTCGTCAAATGGTCCAGAGTCGTGAGATCAGAGTGATGTGGGTAGAGACTCATTTCCAGCTTGCCAATTCTCTGACCAAGAAAGATGCTAACAGAGCAGAATTTCTCGAAACCATGTATGCAATTGCTGATATAAGTAGTGCATGTTTCTGTTGCATTTCATCGGCTGAAATCTTGGCGATAAGGTTAGTGATAGTTTTATAGACAGTGCATGTTTCTGCTGTATTTAATCATATGAACTCTTCTAGATGCGGCTACTGTATGTCATGGTAATTCACTTTAGCTTTAAATTACTAAATTGAATGAATTAAATTTAATTCATTTTAGTACTCTACTGCATGAAGTTGCAGCATCAGTTCATTTTCTACCTTTTTTTTATTTTACAGGAAAACAGTTTTTTAGATCTGTTTTTGTCTGTATCTTTATAATTGCTTATGCTGGGATTTTCGTCAGTTTTCAGAAAATCGTGAGATTGTTGGAACTATGTTTCTTACTTAGTACACTAGTATACTAGTAAGTAATGTATTTAGATATTTCTCCTTTTGTACTTTCATCTTTTGGTGGGGTTTTGAAATATATCTTGAGAATCAATTCAGTGCTTTGACATTATCACATGTATTGACACCACATACCTTTCCCGATTATTTGACGTTCTGCAAAATGGATTCACATGAATGACAACACCATGCTTGTCACGGGAGTTGCGCAGTATAGCATATAGCCATACAGTTCAACGATCTGATCGGCACACGAACTTAGAAATCACTAGCTTGTTCCTACATTCGAATAGAAATGACTGAAGTTTATCGAACGGCAATGTCAGACGGAAGTTTTACAGAGGAAGGAGTGAATAATTTTATTTCAAGTTATGCCATTTTATCGACTGTGAACCTTGTTTATTGTAATGAACGTTATTTTGTGTGATCATGCATGATAAGCGAAGGCACCGTGGCCCCCTTTGTGAATGCGCGCCCCGATAAGCCACTTAAGCACCAAGGAGATATTCATTAGTAACTTCTATCAAAATTATGATTTCATATAAAGTCACACAATTCATTGAAATTCTAAAAAATTGAAGAGGACCCACTTTGTCAACATTTGTGCAATTATTTGCGAAAATATAAACTTACATTTTTTAATAAAATTGTGCAATTTCGCTTGAACAGCATGTTAGTATACGATAATTAAAAACCTTGCAATTGTTCTAATTATGGCGCATATTGCCCCAATTTTGGCAATAGGTACTCCGGACGCTTCAGGGGTAAATACCTACAATAATTAGAACAACAGTAAGACTTTCTTAATAATCATGTAGCTCATATTTTCAGTGACTGCAGACACAATGTCGATGCAAATCATTGAGGTTCAGCATATCATTATTTGCTTGTTTAACCGTATATTGCCTTCCAATTTCTTGATTGTTTCTCCTTTCAAAAGAAGGAGCAAATGCGGACAGCACTTTGCGATGTTCTACGTCAGGAGATTGCTTCTCTCTCAAATTTTGCCCCTTTTGATTAAAGAAATCCGAATAGACTACTCGGCCTAATGTCAAGGCGATTGAGATGGTGGACACAGCTAAAGCAACAAATGTATGTAGGTGATGTGGATGTAGTCTTACAGTTTATCAAAAATCAAGTACACTGTATGCAAATTTTGTCTGAAAAAATTTCTATATCTGACTCCTGGCAGATATTTTTCAGCTCTCTATGAGGCTACGTTGCTATGACTGCCAGTAACTGAAGAAAATGGATTGATATTAGGTTTGTGGCATATGATAGGTTTTTATTGACCAGTTGGGCAGCAGCCCTTAAGCGAGTCGACATCTTGGAAATTCTGTGGGCTCTGTAGACTAACTTGATGCAGATCAGCATTTAATATTTTTAAAAGGTGGACATGTAAATTCATTATTCACATTTTAGCGAATAACACCATGCATGCATTGTCTTTTCATACAACTCGCGTAGATTGATTTCTCTTCAGAGCGGCACATTGTAAATTGCAAGCGTTCCATAATTGATGACAAATTTCTTAAAGCTATTATTAGGTAATGATTATCACTTGCCATGTAATGGACTTGGCGAGTGTCATATTTATCTGATGGGCACAGCGTGATATTGACCAAGAACTGCATAATGGAATAATCTTACCTGAAATCCAGTAAGTCACTATGCATGTTGAAATGGAAGTCACATTTGATGAATCTTACCGACAGGTCTGTAAAGTTTCTACAAAGTAATCTATCATGCAAACATTCGTTTTACTTTCTTTTACAAGTCAATCATGTGAGAAACGAAGCGCAGATTGTTGGGCTGACTTCCTCATCCTTTGACCAAAATATGAGAAAATTCATCGTCATGTAGCATGAGTTGTCGTACATCGTTACTTTGCAACTTCCTTACATCGAAGCAATTCATTCAGGCTCAGCCTTGGACACTCAGCGTTGGATCCTCTGAATATGACGTGTGTGAAGTTGGCACAACCACTCAGCGCAACCATTTTGATTTTAACTGTGCCACTCCCAAAAGTCACATCAAAAAAACAATTCGAGGTCGCTGATGTGCCACTACTCGGTTTCACGAAATTCAGCCTCCTTTGGCCAAAAAATTCAAATTTCAAATTGGTTGCGCTGTGAAGTTGGCGCAACCAATTTTTACGACTTTCATAATAACAGTGCATCAAGCAGCAAAACACATTACAAACGATGAAATATCCATGTCAAATTGTGTGCCACGCAAGAAATTAATATAAATAATCAATCTTCATGTCAGCAATCAAGTTTCAAAAATTTATTATACCAAGGTGTTAAGTTGGCGGCGCAACCAAACTTCAAAACAATATTATTCAGCACCCAAGCAGTTACAGATCACGTAAATAACACCAGCGGTCGTCATCATCATCATCATCGCCAATTTGAATCCGGTTTTGTCCCCGACAAGCGAGGGTGGCCGGATCTACTTCACTGCAGCGAAATTTTCCTGACCCCTTCGCGCCACCTAGACCTATTCAAGGCATCTTCTTTCTTCAGGCCGGCCTTCTTCATCTCCTCCTCTACTTGATTTCTCCACATACGCTTGGGCCGTCCTCGCTTGCGTTTTCCTTCAACTTGAAGATGAAGGGCTTTCTGCAGAACATTGTCATCTTCTCTCCTCAGCCAAGTCGTGCCAAGTCAATATTCATCAGAATCGACCATGCATTTGTAGCTATTCACTCGCTAGATCAGGAGATATCATCCTTCAAAAACACATCATTTCTTGTCATTTAGGCCTAGACATGATGAGCTCAGATGAACCGATGGTCAGTGCAACCATTTTTCATTTCGAGTGTACAACTCCTGAAATGCATGCCTCTTGTACGATTTGAGGTCGCTAATTATGTGCCACTCATCAGTTTTACCAAATCGGCCTCATTCACTCGGAAAACTTGATTCAATGTTCGGATAAAAAAAAACTAATTTGAACGCAACCACTTTTCAAGTTGAAATTACTCTGGTGCGTCATTTCACATCAAATAAATGGGCTGGTTACAAACAACAAGCAAGGTCAGAATGAAAAATTGATAAAGTACAAGCATAGCCATAGCGTCCAAGATATTTACTCAATCAACGCAACCAACACCACAAACTAATGTCAATGATCACAAGGGATGCGCAATTCAGTCCCCATCCTCCTACATGCCCTGCAACGGACACAGCAGGCTCTCAAAGTTGACCTAATTTCACGGATTTTACGAAATTTGACCATCTCCTCTACTAATTTCAAGCATAGCCATAGCGTCCAAGATATTTACTCAATCAACGCAACCAACACCACAAACTAATGTCAATGATCACAAGGGATGCGCAATTCAGTCCCCATCCTCCTACATGCCTGCAACGGACACAGCAGGCTCTCAAAGTTGACCTAATTTCACGGATTTTACGAAATTTGACCATCTCCTCTACTAATTTCAAGCATAGCCATAGCGTCCAAGATATTTACTCAATCAACGCAACCAACACCACAAACTAATGTCAATGATCACAAGGGATGCGCAATTCAGTCCCCATCCTCCTGCATGCCCTGCAACGGACACAGCAGGCTCTCAAAGTTCCTAATTTCACGGATTTTACGAAATTTGACCATCTCCTCTACTAATTTCAAGCATAATTGCGCATCCCTTGTGATCATTGACATTAGTTTGTGGTGTTGGTTGCGTTGATTGAGTAAATATCTTGGACGCTATGGCTATGCTTGAAATTAGTAGAGATGGTCAAATTTCGTAAAATCCGTGAAATTAGGTCAACTTTGAGAGCCTGCTGTGTCCGTTGCAGGGCATGCAGGAGGATGGGGACTGAATTGCGCATCCCTTGTGATCATTGACATTAGTTTGTGGTGTTGGTTGCGTTGATTGAGTAAATATCTTGGACGCTATGGCTATGCTTGAAATTAGTAGAGGAGATGGTCAAACTTCGTAAAATCCGTGAAATTAGGTCAACTTTGAGAGCCTGCTGTGTCCGTTGCAGGGCATGCAGGAGGATGGGGACTGAATTGCGCATCCCTTGTGATCATTGACATTAGTTTGTGGTGTTGGTCGCGTTGATTGAGTAAATATCTTGGACGCTATGGCTATGCTTGTACTTTATCAATTTTTCATTCTGACCTTGCTTGTTGTTTGTAACCAGCCAATAAATGGTACCATCGGGTGTGCCAGGTCAACATTCATCAGAATCGACTATACATTTGTAGCTATTCACTCGCTAAGTCAGTAAACATCATCCTTCAAAAGCACATTATTTCCCGTCATTTTGTCAAATATGCCAATTAAAATCCAGGATTGTGCGTCTTTCGAAGCTTAAAAGTGGCATACAATGCAAGCAAGACATATAAATTGAATTGAAATCCTAGATCATGGGCCGCTTTATGACGGAGCCCAATTTATGAAAGTCCAATCTATCACGCATTTAGAAGAAAAAATGAAAGAGAGAAGGATTTTACATGTCAAGGAACATAATGCTGGAACGTATGACATTTTAGCACTTAAGGTAGTACTCCGCATCTGCAATATCGCAAGACGCAAGCTAATTATAAATGATATCTTTCATAAAGTATGTTATACAGCAAACAACCTTTATGCTCTGCGCATGTAGAATAACTTGTGTGTACTAAAATCAATTAGTACAAAATTAAGAAATAATAGAAACTATTACAATATTCCGCTATTTTATCATTTTCACTCCCTGAAAACGAATTATGGCTACGCTACTGCAAAATTGGCTACAATGAAGACGTTGTTCTGATGAAGGTTGCAACGTTTTGTAGGAATCAAAGGTCATTCTCTTCTGCTTCGAAGCGTTTGTCTATCAATTTTCATGAAGCAATGCAGGTGTCTACATTGCTGGCAATTCAATTGTTCTCCTTTCATCAGCCATGGAAACGGTTGAAATTGAATCCAGCTCTCTCTGCTACATGAATGCTTATGAAGAAATTTAATAGCGCTGCAGTTAACGAGGGCTTTCCACTGCAGAGCGTTGACACCTCTCCTGTTTTATGCAGTTGAAAGATTAGGAAACAACAGCATGCAACCCAACACCAAGCTTCTGCCTTTCAGATTCGCACTCAACCTCATGGATTGACTATCTACAAGCTTATATAGGAAATAGTACTTTTGTAGCTACTACAACTTAATTTCAGAAAGTCAAACAGATTTAGAAATAACTAAGTGCGGTCTGAAACAATGTCTAGTAATGATGGAGAGATAAATAGAAAGAACAAAGTAGCATTGAAAATTTTCTGATAAATAACTGTGTATGTGCCATTCCCGCTAGCCGCCAATAATGTTAAGAAGCAATCGACCGAATGTGTCAATTAACCACGTGACTTTCAGCTGACAAAGTCATATTCCTGAAGCTTCATGCCTTGCTGAGTATAAGCTTTTTGTAGCTGATAAACAACAGAATAATTAACAATGCTGAACAAGACAGAGCTATACAAAATCAGTGTGATATGTGAGCTCAAAAACATGTTTTGTCAACCTCTCTCTCGTCATGACGAACCCCTCGGTATAAGGAACCTTTTACATGGATTCCGCGAGTTTCTTTATAGCGAGTCTCGACTGCAGTTCATCCCGACTATGCGATCGATGCCTGCGGCCTTCCTTAGGAGCATTTGCACATCATCTATTTCAGAAATCCGTTTCTGAGCATTCTCATGAGTTTGTTTACTTTATTTGTTTGACATAGAACAGAAACATTTACATGTGAAAGCGCACATTGTAAGTACTCACAATCAGTATGTGAGTACTTAAATAAGATCCTCCACACAACAAAAAAAACTTCAAAAATCAAGCTAAAAACACTAAAGTTGCGATGAATTATATCAGCTGTCGCGCATTCGCTTTACCTATAGATGATTGCATGAAAGTCCTTCACACTACACTCGTCATACTTGTCGCACATTCGTTCTACACTTCCCAACACACAGTGTGGCAGACAGGCAGGAGTTCTCGAGTAAGTTATCAAATTTTTCTCACTCTACTTATATTTGCACAGTCCTTTTTTTGATTACCCACCATTTGAACATTTTCAACATTTACATTTGTGTTTTATTCTTATTTAACACATTGGTTTTGCTTACTGAATAGTTCCATTTGTGATTCAATTAACTATTAACTCTCTTTCGCCTAAGGTTACCCCTTGCTAATTTGATGAATTCTTGAAACTGAAACAGGCCATACCGGATCATTGCATTCCCTATGTACAGGTATTGAACCATAGAATATTGAACTTTCTTTTTTAAAAAACACTAATTTCATTAATACATTCACTTTTAAATGAATGGTAGAGAAATAGAATTTATCACGATTAAGGTTTCGATCTATGAAACTTTTTTATGCGTTTGTAAAGATAATTTTTTCCTAAAAGTTTATTTTCATTTGTGAAAAATTTAGCCTATTAAAATATTCAAAATGATTTCCAGCCTCGCCATTGCAGTCTTCAGCTGCAATTAGTGCAATTCGTAATTTAGTACTGACAGCCTAATTTTATATACATACAATATAATTGAAATTCATGTCACTGTCTTCTGGAGATACGTCACTGAATGCAATCCGGAATGTAAATCTAGAAAAGCTCACATCAAGGATATCTGTGATGTGATTTTCTGTGTTTTTTTACCATTCTTCAAACCGTTTCCACATGTGCCTGCCATAGAATTCTGGCTATTTGCTTTGATCGACAATTCTGGCTAATTGTTATTGCGACTTGTTGATGGTCATTTCATACGATCAGCTATGCGCCGATCGCTAGATCTTTAAAATAAGCAAATTAGCGAAGCATGGAACCATAGAATAAGTATATTAGGTAGAGTAACAACTCAACATTTTTCAAATCCCCAATGTGTATACAGTTTCAATTCTATTTATATGAACTCGAGGTATACACATTTGGAATTGTTGTCAAATGTGAGATATGCAGATTTTGAAGAAATTGCCACGGAATCGACTGATTATGATAGTCATAGACATCGGATAACATTATTAGGATAACATTTCCTAATAATGTTATCCGATGTCTATGATGATAGTAATGCAGAAGGAATGATGCCACTTTACAGATCTTCCGTGTCATGAGGGACTTGAGGAGGCAATGTTTGTTAGATTAGCAATTCGATGGGCTGATGTTACTTTCATGCTCAACCTCAAGAGAACATTCTTAAGCGTGATCATATCACATGCAACATGCCACTGGTAGAGCAAAATAACAGAATCAAAGACAATGATTTCAATTAACTTAAAAGATGCAAATAGGTCCAAATCACTATTCGTAGATTCAAGAAATAAAGCATAATCATGGTGAACCATAAAATCATGCCGATGTCATGAATGAAAAACATGACATGTTAGCCCAGAAAGCACAATAAGATCTCGACATTTCCTTGAAGACTTCCATTACAATGAGGTTCATGAAATTACTTTGATAATCAGCATAATTTCCGCTTCATTAGGATGCTTGTTAGCAGATCTTCATTCATTTTGATATCGAAATTGTACTTATAAATTATTTAATTATTGTACTTGCTACTTATAAAGAGGCTTCATGTCGGTAGCCTATTTTTTATTTTCATTTTATTTTATTTTAACAACCCCTTTCTCCCATATAAATGGGGTAGGGGGGATTCATACAAACAAGATAAAAAAGGAGACAGTTCATATACATCATAAAATTCATGGAAACACAAACTAGCTACAGTCCACAAACCATCAGGGTAACACCACATGAAACGATATCAGGAAACACAGTCAAGTAAAATGTCAGCCGCTCCATGCTTCAACCACATTGTGCACAGTTCTACGCCATACGACTCTGTCTTCTGCGTCGCTTCTCCAACTTCTCCAATCTTCCTCCGCCTTCTGGAAATCTCTTTTGTCACAGTCACTCCAACGAATTCTCGGTCTTCCTCTTCTTCGCACACTCATTTCTTGCTCCATTCGCCTGGGTAGCCTCTGCTCATTCATTCTTGCCACATGTCCGGCCCAAGATAGTCTCTTTCCCACAATCTTCTGAGTCATCGTTCGTTTCAGTCCGACTTCGAGTCTCATTTCCGCAAGTTTTCTTCTGTCAACCAACTTCACTCCACACAACCTCCTCAGCCAATTGTTCTCGCACACTTGCAGTCTATCTTACTGATCTTTGGTGAGCGCCATTGTTTCCAGACCATTATGTGACTGCTGGAATTACACACACCTCCAACACTTTCCGTCTGATATCTTTGCTGATCCTTCTGTCTCCCAACACTCCTGCCACTTTCTGATAGGCTCCGACCCCTGCTCTAATTCTCCTATTCATTTCCATTTCGCTCCGCCCATCGTCCGCTACCACACCTCCCAAGTACTTGAAACCCTTTGTCTGCTTTAGCTGAATTCCTTGCACCTCAACACTTATGTACCTTCTTGGCCGCCTTTCCGACCCACATTATGTTCCGTCCTTATCCAAATTGATGCGCAGACCATGCCTTTGGAAATTCTGCGCCACCCCACTTTCTCTGCCAGTTCGAATCCTTTGTAGGATTCCACCTAGTCTTTCGTTTATCACAGTCTAGGTATCAATGCGTAAGTCATACATTAATCTATGTTTCATTAGCATCTATAGTATCTTCGTACTTTTCCTTGACAATCAACTTCCATAATCCAGATATGAACAAAAATGGATTAAAGCACTTCACTTGCTCTGAGCCCTTTTTTCGTTTTTATGTTGGAAATGACGCTTCGCGTACGATGTGTACTCTCCACGAACTTTATCTACTTAGGCACGCACTCTGGTTCTTTCTGTACATCTCCTTTCGATAAGTATCACCTCTTTCTCTCCAGCAGATTTAACGCATTCTCGAGAGGTTGCCACCACTAGGGAGTTTCTAGGGACGCTGTTCATAAGCTTTTCTCTATAATGCGTACGAATCCTTACTTATCGCTATGTTTTCTTCTCTTTCAATCGTCTTCTCCATCTTCTCCGTCTCACCGCAAACATACCATCCGATTGTACTTCTACCTTTTCTGAAACCTTGCCTGTTCTTTGCCTCGCTCTCCAATTTCGGTGTCTCCACTTTAGTGATCATCAGCCTTCCGTCGATTATGCTCGCCTCCTTACAATTTTCATTCACTTGAGACCTTCGAATAGTGATTCCTCTGTATTTCTCAGGGTCCCATGTCGGACTTCCATTTTCCTTTCCATGTATAGGAGGACAATCAAACCCAGCCTTCAAGTCCTCTGGCGGATTTCCCCTTTTTATTCATGAGCCACAGACCGAGAAAAGTTTTAGTAGCCATTCAATACCTGTTTTCCCCGCTGCCATTCAACAATTTTCGGTCGTTTAATTTCATCTCCTTGCCAAGTGGCTTTTCCTGGTCTTCTATCTTTAAACTTCAATTTTGAGGCCTTTCTTCGCATCTTCTTTTCTGTATTGATTTTCATTCTCTACCGTCTTCGATCTCACATTACAAGTGATAGTTCAACTTCGCTGCTTGCGGTCCCCTTTCGTTGCCCTCAGTCAAATACTCTGTTGGAAAATACTCTTTTCACACTCTTCTGTTGCATTCTGCTGCGCGACACGAAAACAATCACTCCGTCTGTGTTCTTACTATCCTGGTACTGGCCACCACATCCTTCTCTTCCTGCTCTTTGCTTTGTTGCTGAGTCACGGTAAATTTGTTTTCTTCATCTATCATTTCTCATATTGCCCTTTCATACAGCCCTCGCTCTGCCTACGTTTCTTTTTGCCTGCTAGCCAACTAACCTCTTTCTTCTTTGTTTGATGATTCTTGATTTTTCCCTATACTTTCGTGTTTAAAAACCTTCCTTCTGTCGCTTGTCATCACTCACGGTTATTTCTACCTCACTTCCAGGCTGTTCTTTTCTCTTTCGTCACCTTTCTGACTTCTTCATTCCACCACCATTTGCTGTTTTCGACGGCCCCCAATTCTTTCCATTTGGTCTGCCGACCACCTTCTCGCTGCTCCGATGGGAATGCTTTTCTGAAACAGATCCCCAATTCTTCTTCGATTCTCACAAGGGGTTTCGTTTCAGTACAGAAGGCATCATTGGTCTTCACTTTCGTATTTTTTAACTTTTCTCCTTAGACCTCCGCCACCTGATGATTTTCCTTCCCTTTCGTTTCTTCTCTTGCTCTCCGTATACCGTAGCGTCCAAACTGTGGCTTGTGCTGGTTGTCACGTGTTCACCGACTAGCACTTTGCAGTCCTTGTTCCTCCAATACTGGTTTGTTTAATACAATTCCAATCGATTTCGGTCCTGTGCTCCCCACTTCTGTATGTGATCTTGTGCGATTCTCTTTTCTGGAAGAACGTCTGAACTATGGCCAACCATTCTTCGACCAGCTGCACCCCTCACCACTCTCTGCTCAACATTTCTCTTTTCACCATCAGAATTGGACAACTACTCCTCTCTTCCCCGTTGTATCGTTGCCGTATATGCGCATTGAAATCATCCTGCTAAACAAATATTTCATCCTCACACTAAATGTATCATTTCTCAACCTTTTCTGAATTTGTTTTTCTCTCTTGGTTCCGTCCTACTTGGTGGTGCATAGAGGACATCACACACATTTTCTTGAACCGATCGTTAGCCCAAACCATCAAGATCCTTCCTTTCTCACCTCTCCGTACGCCAAACTTTCTCTACAGGTCTTCTCCAGAAATCACTCCCTCCCATCAGACTTTCATCTCCTCCTGCATGAATCAGTTTGAACCATCTCTAGCATCCTTGATCTATCCGATTCTACTTCGTTCCTGTACACACAAAATCTTAACACCTTATCCTCTTCATAAAATTCCACTACTTCAGGACATCCTTCCCGGACATCGTTCCCACATTCCAATGTTGCCATCTAATCAGTTTTCTTTCTTCGAGGTTTAGCTTTATTTTTCCGCCGATGCCGGTTTTTCGGCGCGTCGTTGCCCGGACGCGGTTAGGCTCATACCGATTTATCCTTTACTGCATGAATCCATCAAACGAATGGGTCAGAATACTCCGTATTCTGCGCTGCCCTGGTGTCTCTTGGAGGTTTTGGTTGGGGTTTCTCCCTTTGCCTTTGATTTGCCCAAGGCGAGGACGGTATGGGTGTTTTCATGCGTTTTAGGGTTCCGTAGATTGTTTTGGTGTGCGGTGAGCAGTGATGGGTGGTTCAGTTTTGGCTTGCACGGTGTGTGAGTTTGGGTGAGTGTGACGGGTTAGGACGAGTTTCGGGTTAGGTATGAGGTGATCTTGGGGTGATAGTTAGTGTTCGTATTGCCCGGTGCCGGTGGTAGCTGGGTGCTTGTATGTGTATTAGGTGCCTCGCTGTTCGTGTTGTAGGTGGACATGCTGGGAGGTGTATGCTGCAGTTGAAGTAGTTTGGTTTGGTATGTGTGTGAAGTGTGAGGTTGTTTGAGGTTGCGGTTGGTTTCGGGTTTTAGTGCAGGGGTTGGTGTGAAGGGGGAGGGATAGTGAGTGTATTTGGAGTGGAACAGGTTTGCGTTGAAAGTTTGTGTGGGGTTGATTGGGTGTTGTTGACGGAGGGGGGTGAGGTGGTGAATAGTTTAGTTTTTATGTTTGTTAGTGTTTGTTTAGTTGGTTGTTTGGGCGTTTGTGTGAATTGTTGCGTTTGTGATTGTTTAGGGTTTATGTTTGGGTGATAGTTTTTGTGTGGTGATGATGGTGGTTTTGTGGGAGTGGTTGTGTTAGGTGGTTGTGTTGAGTTTTGATTAGTATGGTGTGGGCGCTGTTGATTTGGGCTGTGTTGTTGGGAGGTTTTATTGGTGATGGGTATGTTGTGGGAGTTTTGAGTGTGTTGGAGGTTTAGGGTTTTGGATGTGTTGGGTGAGTTAAGTGTAAGTTTTAGGTAGGTGAGTGGTGAATGTGTTTGTGGGGGTGGTGCCTGTGTGGGGCGTTGTTTTGAATGGGTCTTGGTGAGGGTGGGGATGAGGTTGATTTAGGGTGGTGAGGTGAAGTTAGTGGTGGGTTGGATGAGAGGTTGGGGTTGTGAAAGGTGTGTGTAGTTTTGTGTTGGTTGAGGGGGTGGTGTTGTGTGGGGTGAGTTGTTGGAGTTAGGAGTGATTTTAGTTGAGCGTCTGTTACGAGTCGTTAAGTGAAGGTAGATGTGATGTTGTAGAATGAGTGTTTGATGTGTCGGATCGGATGATGAATATGGGGGGGTGGGGTAGTTGTCTGGGTGATGAACTTGATGACAGGGGTGGATTATTTGTACGTTTGTGTTTTGGTGGGGTCGTTTGAGGAGGTGATTGGTTCGGTGCTGTGAGGATAGGTTTAGAGGTGGGAGATGGTAGAGTGTATGACGATGTGAGTTGATTGTGTTGTATTAAGGTTGTGGCAGCCTCACTTTTAGTTTATTAGTTATATAAACCTAAAATGCCTTTAGACTCGCTGAAGTGAGAAAGAATGGTATTATTGTTATGATATATAAGTATGATTAGAGATGATAATTAAAATATAGATACCTCTCTGAGCAAGATTAGCTCTAGCGGACAGCTAAATTCAACTATATTGTTTAAGCCTTCTTTGCCTTTTTTCGTTCGAGGCGCCAATCATGTAGCCAACCCACATCCAACGTTGTTGTCTCCCACGGGGCGCAATAGGATGATGAAAGGTTTTATGCGCCTTAGATGCCAGGTGATTCCTTCATTGAGCGTACTTGAGGTATTTCTTGAGAGCCCCAGCCACCACCTGGTTGCTCCACCTCGCCCTCTGGAAATCACCACCGTTTGGTCCGCGGTTACTTATTTAGGCCGAAACCCTTATTCGTAGCGAACCTCTATATCTAGAGGCCTTCCACTATCCGCCACCTGTGGACGCGCTGGGTTGGGGTCGGTCGCCCCAGCTATCCCCAGCACTATAAATTTGAAAAAATTTAGATTTTTCAAAACTGCTCAAATAATTTCTTGGACCGCTGGAACGTAATATCTGCAAAAAACTGGAACAAAAGAAAACTTTCCATATAAAAATTTCAACGTTACAACACAGTTTTGAATGTCGACACTCTACCTGCTAAATACGTTAATCAATGCATGGGAGCAGTAAGATATTATTGGTTGATGCAAGGTTGATCATTGAAGCTGATTTTTCAAGATGCTGTTATTACATAAGCAGAAATGGAAAATATGGCACAGGTGAATGTTCAGACAGAGCCGGGGTCTTCCTATCGTCAACACTAGAAACCACAATCGTTGAGAGACCGCTATGTCAGACAATGGTGTTTGCCATGATGCGAAACCGAGCTAGAAAATTTTTGATTTCAAATATGCAAATGGTGTTGCTCACAGAATTAGATTCATCTGCGGCGCATCTTCGCTTTCTAGAGTGGAAATTTTGTATCTGTCCTCAATATCGAAATGGCACATGGAATTAGACAGCTTGCTCACTCTCAGTTGTCTCGAACAGTTCTCACATCGCTTGCTATGGGAAGTGGCAAAAAAAACTGTCAGCCAGGTTTGGACGTCTAGAGCCAGAGAATGAGTGATGTGCTTGCTGTGATATCACTACGCCCACACACGAAAAGACACATCACTGTCTGGCTACATTTTATTGCATTCACTATGCAGTGAGGAATGTTGAGGAGAGGGTTGTGCACAGAGGAAGTCGTGCACAATAATCTGAATTCTATCTATCAGAAGGAATTCGGGCAATCAAGGCACTTTGCTTGAATTCACATATCCGCAAGCGGCGCAACGATTGTTTCCTATTGTGCAGTTATTAGGAAATACTTTTTGACAATTCTAGGGTCCACGTGGGACATCGTTTTGAATTAGTGTTGACTTCTAATTAACTAAAGGAAGTTAAAACACTCGATTCTGTAAGTTGACTTACATTTTCTTGCTCACATGGTGATGTTAATTTTTCCGAATTCGGAGTATGTTCTATCAATTCGAAATATATTATAACTAATAAGAATACCACTCAAAGACTAAAATTCTCAAAAGTATGCACCATTATGTTTCTTCAGGCTGACTATCACACAGCTGTTTCTTAGTTCCATACAAAATAGACCGTTTTCACAAATTCAGTATGAGTACAGTTATAGGTTACAGCTGAAAGTAATTGCACAAAAACACACTTTTGCCTGGTTCAATTTTAAGAGCCCTTGACACCGGAACCCAAATCAGCGCGCCACACCATACATATAAAATTTTGAAATATCAAGTGTTAAATTTGCAAAAAAAAATAGATGCAATGGAACTCGATTCATCGACATGTGATTGAATATTTATAGAAAAACTAATTTACTTACTCATTATGTCTGTGAGGTGTAAATTCATTCCATGCACTGACCCAAGTTTGGTTTGCAGTCATGCCTTGATTCTCTGCGAATTTCCCATTGTTTAGAGTATGATATGCATCTTTTTGACGATCGGCTTGGGTCCTGCAGTGATTTTGTCCGACATCAACTTTATGTGTTTCTAGGTCTGTAATTTCGGGCCTGCGCCGCCTAAAATTTTCAGTTGGTATGTATGTGAGTTATGCGCTGTTGTATAACGGCTCTAATGGGTTATTTTTGTTTTCTCGGCGGATAGCGTACTTCTGAGTTCTTCAGTGAAATTTGAAGATTCTGATTTCCTTCGGGCTGTCAGCTTTTGGGTCGGGGGCGGTGGGAGGGGTGGGGGGGGGGGTGCGGGGGGGGAGGGGGCGGGTGGGGGGGGGGGGGGGGGGGGGTGGGGGGGGGGGGGGGGGGTGGGGGGGGGGGGGTGGTGGCTGGTGCGGGGGGGGGATGTGGTGGGAGGGGGGGGGGGGGGGGGTGTGGGGTTGGGGGGGGGGGGGGGGGGGTGGGGGGGGGTGGAGGGTGGGGGTGGATGTTGGGGGGGGGGGGGATGGGGGTGGTGGAGATGAGGTGGGGGGGGGGGTGGGGGTGGGGGAGGGGCGGTGGGGGGGGGTGGTAGGGGGTGGGGTTGGGAGTGTTGGGGTGGAGGGGGGGTGTGGGGGGGGGGGGGAGTGGTTGGGGTTTGGGGGGGGGGAGGGGGTGTGGGGGGGGGGGGGGGGGGGGGGGTGTGGGGGGGGTGGGTGGGGGTGGGTGGGGGGGTGGGGGGGGGGAGGGGGGGTGGGGGGGGGTTGGGAGGGGTGGGGGTTGCGTTGGTGATGGGGGGGGTGGGGGG
>CAJQUW010002288.1:0-30420 GCA_907163375.1 Prostheceraeus crozeri
GCAAGCAGAATTTCAGAAATTCTAGGAATACATCCGCCATCTCGCGCACTGGAGCGTCAACGTTTAGTCTGGCGCGCATGGGACTTATTTCGGCAAGATAGATTTCAGAAGTTCTAGGATCAGATCTTGCGTGTGGCGCACTGTCGCGTCAACCTCTAGTCTGGCGCATGTGTCGCTGGTTTTAAGAAGCCTAATTTCAGAAATTCCAAAAATAGATGTTGCGTCTTGCGCGTCAACCTCTAGTCTAGTGTGCTATGCACTATTTTTGGCAAGTCTAATTCCAGAAATTCTACGAATGCATCCGCCATCTCGCGAACTGGAGAGTCAACGTTGAGTCTGTCGTTCCTGGCACTGGTTTCAAGAAGCCTAATTTCAGAAATCTAGAAATAGATGTCACTTTTGTCGCACTGGCGCGGTTCAACGTCTAGTCTGTCGTTTCTGTCACTAGTTTCAAGAAGCCTAATTTCAGAAATTTCAAAAATAGATGTTGCGTCTTGCGCTTCAACCTCTAATCTAGTGTGCTTGGCACTGTTTTCGGCAAGCAGAATTTCAGAAATTCTAGGAATACATCCTCAATCTCGCGCACTGGATCGTCAACGTTTAGTCTGGCGCGCATGGGACTTATTTCGGCAAGATAAATTTCAGAAGTTCTAGAAATAGATCTTACGTCTGTCGCACTGGCGCGTCAGCTTCCAGTCTGGCGCATGTGTCACTTGTTTCAAGAAGCCTAATTTCAGGAATTGTAGGAGTAGATCTTACACTGGCGCGTCAGCTTCGAGTCCGGCGTTCCTGGGACTGGTTTCGGCAAGTCTACTTTCAGAAATTCTAGGATCAGATCTTGCGTGTGGCGCACTGTCGCGTCAACGTCTAGTCTGGTGAATCTGTCACTAGTCTCAAGAAGCCTAATTTCAGAAATTCCAAAAATAGATGTTGCGTCTTGCGCGTCAACCTCTAGTCTGGTGTGCTATGCACTGTCTTCGGCAAGCAGAATTTCAGAAATTCTAGGAATACATCCGCCATCTCGCGCACTGGAGCGTCAACGTTTAGTCTGGCGCGCATGGGACTTATTTCGGCAAGATAGATTTCAGAAGTTCTAGGATCAGATCTTGCGTGTGGCGCACTGTCGCGTCAACCTCTAGTCTGGCGCATGTGTCGCTGGTTTTAAGAAGCCTAATTTCAGAAATTCCAAAAATAGATGTTGCGTCTTGCGCGTCAACCTCTAGTCTAGTGTGCTATGCACTATTTTTGGCAAGTCTAATTCCAGAAATTCTACGAATGCATCCGCCATCTCGCGAACTGGAGAGTCAACGTTGAGTCTGTCGTTCCTGGCACTGGTTTCAAGAAGCCTAATTTCAGAAATCTAGAAATAGATGTCACTTTTGTCGCACTGGCGCGGTTCAACGTCTAGTCTGTCGTTTCTGTCACTAGTTTCAAGAAGCCTAATTTCAGAAATTTCAAAAATAGATGTTGCGTCTTGCGCTTCAACCTCTAATCTAGTGTGCTTGGCACTGTTTTCGGCAAGCAGAATTTCAGAAATTCTAGGAATACATCCTCAATCTCGCGCACTGGATCGTCAACGTTTAGTCTGGCGCGCATGGGACTTATTTCGGCAAGATAAATTTCAGAAATTCAAGAAATAGATCTTACGTCTGTCGCACTGGCGCGTCAGCTTCCAGTCTGGCGCATGTGTCACTTGTTTCAAGAAGCCTAATTTCAGGAATTGTAGGAGTAGATCTTACACTGGCGCGTCAGCTTCGAGTCCGGCGTTCCTGGGACTGGTTTCGGCAAGTCTACTTTCAGAAATTCTAGGATCAGATCTTGCGTGTGGCGCACTGTCGCGTCAACGTCTAGTCTGGTGAATCTGTCACTAGTCTCAAGAAGCCTAATTTCAGAAATTCCAAAAATAGATGTTGCGTCTTGCGCGTTAACCTCTAGTCTGGTGTGCTATGCACTGTCTTCGGCAAGCAGAATTTCAGAAATTCTAGGAATACATCCGCCATCTCGCGCACTGGAGCGTCAACGTTTAGTCTGGCGCGCATGGGACTTATTTCGGCAAGATAGATTTCAGAAGTTCTAGGATCAGATCTTGCGTGTGGCGCACTGTCGCGTCAACCTCTAGTCTGGCGCATGTGTCGCTGGTTTTAAGAAGCCTAATTTCAGAAATTCCAAAAATAGATGTTGCGTCTTGCGCGTCAACCTCTAGTCTAGTGTGCTATGCACTATTTTTGGCAAGTCTAATTCCAGAAATTCTACGAATGCATCCGCCATCTCGCGAACTGGAGAGTCAACGTTGAGTCTGTCGTTCCTGGCACTGGTTTCAAGAAGCCTAATTTCAGAAATCTAGAAATAGATGTCACTTTTGTCGCACTGGCGCGGTTCAACGTCTAGTCTGTCGTTTCTGTCACTAGTTTCAAGAAGCCTAATTTCAGAAATTTCAAAAATAGATGTTGCGTCTTGCGCTTCAACCTCTAATCTAGTGTGCTTGGCACTGTTTTCGGCAAGCAGAATTTCAGAAATTCTAGGAATACATCCTCAATCTCGCGCACTGGATCGTCAACGTTTAGTCTGGCGCGCATGGGACTTATTTCGGCAAGATAAATTTCAGAAATTCAAGAAATAGATCTTACGTCTGTCGCACTGGCGCGTCAGCTTCCAGTCTGGCGCATGTGTCACTTGTTTCAAGAAGCCTAATTTCAGGAATTGTAGGAGTAGATCTTACACTGGCGCGTCAGCTTCGAGTCCGGCGTTCCTGGGACTGGTTTCGGCAAGTCTACTTTCAGAAATTCTAGGATCAGATCTTGCGTGTGGCGCACTGTCGCGTCAACGTCTAGTCTGGTGAATCTGTCACTAGTCTCAAGAAGCCTAATTTCAGAAATTCCAAAAATAGATGTTGCGTCTTGCGCGTTAACCTCTAGTCTGGTGTGCTATGCACTGTCTTCGGCAAGCAGAATTTCAGAAATTCTAGGAATACATCCGCCATCTCGCGCACTGGAGCGTCAACGTTTAGTCTGGCGCGCATGGGACTTATTTCGGCAAGATAGATTTCAGAAGTTCTAGGATCAGATCTTGCGTGTGGCGCACTGTCGCGTCAACCTCTAGTCTGGCGCATGTGTCGCTGGTTTTAAGAAGCCTAATTTCAGAAATTCCAAAAATAGATGTTGCGTCTTGCGCGTCAACCTCTAGTCTAGTGTGCTATGCACTATTTTTGGCAAGTCTAATTCCAGAAATTCTACGAATGCATCCGCCATCTCGCGAACTGGAGAGTCAACGTTGAGTCTGTCGTTCCTGGCACTGGTTTCAAGAAGCCTAATTTCAGAAATCTAGAAATAGATGTCACTTTTGTCGCACTGGCGCGGTTCAACGTCTAGTCTGTCGTTTCTGTCACTAGTTTCAAGAAGCCTAATTTCAGAAATTTCAAAAATAGATGTTGCGTCTTGCGCTTCAACCTCTAATCTAGTGTGCTTGGCACTGTTTTCGGCAAGCAGAATTTCAGAAATTCTAGGAATACATCCTCAATCTCGCGCACTGGATCGTCAACGTTTAGTCTGGCGCGCATGGGACTTATTTCGGCAAGATAAATTTCAGAAATTCAAGAAATAGATCTTACGTCTGTCGCACTGGCGCGTCAGCTTCCAGTCTGGCGCATGTGTCACTTGTTTCAAGAAGCCTAATTTCAGGAATTGTAGGAGTAGATCTTACACTGGCGCGTCAGCTTCGAGTCCGGCGTTCCTGGGACTGGTTTCGGCAAGTCTACTTTCAGAAATTCTAGGATCAGATCTTGCGTGTGGCGCACTGTCGCGTCAACGTCTAGTCTGGTGAATCTGTCACTAGTCTCAAGAAGCCTAATTTCAGAAATTCCAAAAATAGATGTTGCGTCTTGCGCGTTAACCTCTAGTCTGGTGTGCTATGCACTGTCTTCGGCAAGCAGAATTTCAGAAATTCTAGGAATACATCCGCCATCTCGCGCACTGGAGCGTCAACGTTTAGTCTGGCGCGCATGGGACTTATTTCGGCAAGATAGATTTCAGAAGTTCTAGGATCAGATCTTGCGTGTGGCGCACTGTCGCGTCAACCTCTAGTCTGGCGCATGTGTCGCTGGTTTTAAGAAGCCTAATTTCAGAAATTCCAAAAATAGATGTTGCGTCTTGCGCGTCAACCTCTAGTCTAGTGTGCTATGCACTATTTTTGGCAAGTCTAATTCCAGAAATTCTACGAATGCATCCGCCATCTCGCGAACTGGAGAGTCAACGTTGAGTCTGTCGTTCCTGGCACTGGTTTCAAGAAGCCTAATTTCAGAAATCTAGAAATAGATGTCACTTTTGTCGCACTGGCGCGGTTCAACGTCTAGTCTGTCGTTTCTGTCACTAGTTTCAAGAAGCCTAATTTCAGAAATTTCAAAAATAGATGTTGCGTCTTGCGCTTCAACCTCTAATCTAGTGTGCTTGGCACTGTTTTCGGCAAGCAGAATTTCAGAAATTCTAGGAATACATCCTCAATCTCGCGCACTGGATCGTCAACGTTTAGTCTGGCGCGCATGGGACTTATTTCGGCAAGATAAATTTCAGAAATTCAAGAAATAGATCTTACGTCTGTCGCACTGGCGCGTCAGCTTCCAGTCTGGCGCATGTGTCACTTGTTTCAAGAAGCCTAATTTCAGGAATTGTAGGAGTAGATCTTACACTGGCGCGTCAGCTTCGAGTCCGGCGTTCCTGGGACTGGTTTCGGCAAGTCTACTTTCAGAAATTCTAGGATCAGATCTTGCGTGTGGCGCACTGTCGCGTCAACGTCTAGTCTGGTGAATCTGTCACTAGTCTCAAGAAGCCTAATTTCAGAAATTCCAAAAATAGATGTTGCGTCTTGCGCGTTAACCTCTAGTCTGGTGTGCTATGCACTGTCTTCGGCAAGCAGAATTTCAGAAATTCTAGGAATACATCCGCCATCTCGCGCACTGGAGCGTCAACGTTTAGTCTGGCGCGCATGGGACTTATTTCGGCAAGATAGATTTCAGAAGTTCTAGGATCAGATCTTGCGTGTGGCGCACTGTCGCGTCAACCTCTAGTCTGGCGCATGTGTCGCTGGTTTTAAGAAGCCTAATTTCAGAAATTCCAAAAATAGATGTTGCGTCTTGCGCGTCAACCTCTAGTCTAGTGTGCTATGCACTATTTTTGGCAAGTCTAATTCCAGAAATTCTACGAATGCATCCGCCATCTCGCGAACTGGAGAGTCAACGTTGAGTCTGTCGTTCCTGGCACTGGTTTCAAGAAGCCTAATTTCAGAAATCTAGAAATAGATGTCACTTTTGTCGCACTGGCGCGGTTCAACGTCTAGTCTGTCGTTTCTGTCACTAGTTTCAAGAAGCCTAATTTCAGAAATTTCAAAAATAGATGTTGCGTCTTGCGCTTCAACCTCTAATCTAGTGTGCTTGGCACTGTTTTCGGCAAGCAGAATTTCAGAAATTCTAGGAATACATCCTCAATCTCGCGCACTGGATCGTCAACGTTTAGTCTGGCGCGCATGGGACTTATTTCGGCAAGATAAATTTCAGAAATTCAAGAAATAGATCTTACGTCTGTCGCACTGGCGCGTCAGCTTCCAGTCTGGCGCATGTGTCACTTGTTTCAAGAAGCCTAATTTCAGGAATTGTAGGAGTAGATCTTACACTGGCGCGTCAGCTTCGAGTCCGGCGTTCCTGGGACTGGTTTCGGCAAGTCTACTTTCAGAAATTCTAGGATCAGATCTTGCGTGTGGCGCACTGTCGCGTCAACGTCTAGTCTGGTGAATCTGTCACTAGTCTCAAGAAGCCTAATTTCAGAAATTCCAAAAATAGATGTTGCGTCTTGCGCGTTAACCTCTAGTCTGGTGTGCTATGCACTGTCTTCGGCAAGCAGAATTTCAGAAATTCTAGGAATACATCCGCCATCTCGCGCACTGGAGCGTCAACGTTTAGTCTGGCGCGCATGGGACTTATTTCGGCAAGATAGATTTCAGAAGTTCTAGGATCAGATCTTGCGTGTGGCGCACTGTCGCGTCAACCTCTAGTCTGGCGCATGTGTCGCTGGTTTTAAGAAGCCTAATTTCAGAAATTCCAAAAATAGATGTTGCGTCTTGCGCGTCAACCTCTAGTCTAGTGTGCTATGCACTATTTTTGGCAAGTCTAATTCCAGAAATTCTACGAATGCATCCGCCATCTCGCGAACTGGAGAGTCAACGTTGAGTCTGTCGTTCCTGGCACTGGTTTCAAGAAGCCTAATTTCAGAAATCTAGAAATAGATGTCACTTTTGTCGCACTGGCGCGGTTCAACGTCTAGTCTGTCGTTTCTGTCACTAGTTTCAAGAAGCCTAATTTCAGAAATTTCAAAAATAGATGTTGCGTCTTGCGCTTCAACCTCTAATCTAGTGTGCTTGGCACTGTTTTCGGCAAGCAGAATTTCAGAAATTCTAGGAATACATCCTCAATCTCGCGCACTGGATCGTCAACGTTTAGTCTGGCGCGCATGGGACTTATTTCGGCAAGATAAATTTCAGAAATTCAAGAAATAGATCTTACGTCTGTCGCACTGGCGCGTCAGCTTCCAGTCTGGCGCATGTGTCACTTGTTTCAAGAAGCCTAATTTCAGGAATTGTAGGAGTAGATCTTACACTGGCGCGTCAGCTTCGAGTCCGGCGTTCCTGGGACTGGTTTCGGCAAGTCTACTTTCAGAAATTCTAGGATCAGATCTTGCGTGTGGCGCACTGTCGCGTCAACGTCTAGTCTGGTGAATCTGTCACTAGTCTCAAGAAGCCTAATTTCAGAAATTCCAAAAATAGATGTTGCGTCTTGCGCGTTAACCTCTAGTCTGGTGTGCTATGCACTGTCTTCGGCAAGCAGAATTTCAGAAATTCTAGGAATACATCCGCCATCTCGCGCACTGGAGCGTCAACGTTTAGTCTGGCGCGCATGGGACTTATTTCGGCAAGATAGATTTCAGAAGTTCTAGGATCAGATCTTGCGTGTGGCGCACTGTCGCGTCAACCTCTAGTCTGGCGCATGTGTCGCTGGTTTTAAGAAGCCTAATTTCAGAAATTCCAAAAATAGATGTTGCGTCTTGCGCGTCAACCTCTAGTCTAGTGTGCTATGCACTATTTTTGGCAAGTCTAATTCCAGAAATTCTACGAATGCATCCGCCATCTCGCGAACTGGAGAGTCAACGTTGAGTCTGTCGTTCCTGGCACTGGTTTCAAGAAGCCTAATTTCAGAAATCTAGAAATAGATGTCACTTTTGTCGCACTGGCGCGGTTCAACGTCTAGTCTGTCGTTTCTGTCACTAGTTTCAAGAAGCCTAATTTCAGAAATTTCAAAAATAGATGTTGCGTCTTGCGCTTCAACCTCTAATCTAGTGTGCTTGGCACTGTTTTCGGCAAGCAGAATTTCAGAAATTCTAGGAATACATCCTCAATCTCGCGCACTGGATCGTCAACGTTTAGTCTGGCGCGCATGGGACTTATTTCGGCAAGATAAATTTCAGAAATTCAAGAAATAGATCTTACGTCTGTCGCACTGGCGCGTCAGCTTCCAGTCTGGCGCATGTGTCACTTGTTTCAAGAAGCCTAATTTCAGGAATTGTAGGAGTAGATCTTACACTGGCGCGTCAGCTTCGAGTCCGGCGTTCCTGGGACTGGTTTCGGCAAGTCTACTTTCAGAAATTCTAGGATCAGATCTTGCGTGTGGCGCACTGTCGCGTCAACGTCTAGTCTGGTGAATCTGTCACTAGTCTCAAGAAGCCTAATTTCAGAAATTCCAAAAATAGATGTTGCGTCTTGCGCGTTAACCTCTAGTCTGGTGTGCTATGCACTGTCTTCGGCAAGCAGAATTTCAGAAATTCTAGGAATACATCCGCCATCTCGCGCACTGGAGCGTCAACGTTTAGTCTGGCGCGCATGGGACTTATTTCGGCAAGATAGATTTCAGAAGTTCTAGGATCAGATCTTGCGTGTGGCGCACTGTCGCGTCAACCTCTAGTCTGGCGCATGTGTCGCTGGTTTTAAGAAGCCTAATTTCAGAAATTCCAAAAATAGATGTTGCGTCTTGCGCGTCAACCTCTAGTCTAGTGTGCTATGCACTATTTTTGGCAAGTCTAATTCCAGAAATTCTACGAATGCATCCGCCATCTCGCGAACTGGAGAGTCAACGTTGAGTCTGTCGTTCCTGGCACTGGTTTCAAGAAGCCTAATTTCAGAAATCTAGAAATAGATGTCACTTTTGTCGCACTGGCGCGGTTCAACGTCTAGTCTGTCGTTTCTGTCACTAGTTTCAAGAAGCCTAATTTCAGAAATTTCAAAAATAGATGTTGCGTCTTGCGCTTCAACCTCTAATCTAGTGTGCTTGGCACTGTTTTCGGCAAGCAGAATTTCAGAAATTCTAGGAATACATCCTCAATCTCGCGCACTGGATCGTCAACGTTTAGTCTGGCGCGCATGGGACTTATTTCGGCAAGATAAATTTCAGAAATTCAAGAAATAGATCTTACGTCTGTCGCACTGGCGCGTCAGCTTCCAGTCTGGCGCATGTGTCACTTGTTTCAAGAAGCCTAATTTCAGGAATTGTAGGAGTAGATCTTACACTGGCGCGTCAGCTTCGAGTCCGGCGTTCCTGGGACTGGTTTCGGCAAGTCTACTTTCAGAAATTCTAGGATCAGATCTTGCGTGTGGCGCACTGTCGCGTCAACGTCTAGTCTGGTGAATCTGTCACTAGTCTCAAGAAGCCTAATTTCAGAAATTCCAAAAATAGATGTTGCGTCTTGCGCGTTAACCTCTAGTCTGGTGTGCTATGCACTGTCTTCGGCAAGCAGAATTTCAGAAATTCTAGGAATACATCCGCCATCTCGCGCACTGGAGCGTCAACGTTTAGTCTGGCGCGCATGGGACTTATTTCGGCAAGATAGATTTCAGAAGTTCTAGGATCAGATCTTGCGTGTGGCGCACTGTCGCGTCAACCTCTAGTCTGGCGCATGTGTCGCTGGTTTTAAGAAGCCTAATTTCAGAAATTCCAAAAATAGATGTTGCGTCTTGCGCGTCAACCTCTAGTCTAGTGTGCTATGCACTATTTTTGGCAAGTCTAATTCCAGAAATTCTACGAATGCATCCGCCATCTCGCGAACTGGAGAGTCAACGTTGAGTCTGTCGTTCCTGGCACTGGTTTCAAGAAGCCTAATTTCAGAAATCTAGAAATAGATGTCACTTTTGTCGCACTGGCGCGGTTCAACGTCTAGTCTGTCGTTTCTGTCACTAGTTTCAAGAAGCCTAATTTCAGAAATTTCAAAAATAGATGTTGCGTCTTGCGCTTCAACCTCTAATCTAGTGTGCTTGGCACTGTTTTCGGCAAGCAGAATTTCAGAAATTCTAGGAATACATCCTCAATCTCGCACACTGGAGCGTCAACGTTTAGTCTGGCGCGCATGGGACTTATTTCGGCAAGATAAATTTCAGAAGTTCTAGAAATAGATCTTGCGTCTGTCGCACTGGCGCGTCAGCTTCCAGTCTGGCATATGTGTCGCTGGTTTTAAGAAGCCTAATTTCAGAAATTCTAGGAATTCGTTTTTACATCTCGAGTCTGGCGCGCTTGTCACTGGTTTCAGCAAGACAAATTTCATAAATTCTAGGAGCAGATCTTATACTAGCGCCTCAATGTGGATTCTGGCGCTACTGGGACTGCTTTCAAGAAGCCTGCTTTCAGAAGTTCTAGGAGTTGATCTTACGTTTGGCGCGTCAACGTCGAATCTGGCGCCCCGGGCACGGTTTTCGGCGGGCCTAATGTCAGAAATGCGCGCCTGGCTTCAAGAAGGCTAATTTCAGGAAATCTAGGAGTAGATATTTCGTCTGGAACGTCAACCCCGACTCTGGCGGGCTGTGTGTTGGCTTCGGCAAGTATGATTTAAGACGTTCTATGAACTGAAACTACGTCGAATCTGGCACTCTGGTACGTCAACCTGGGACTTGGTGCACCCAATTCGAATCTGGAGCGCATGATCCTGACTTTATCGAGCTTGTTTTCAGAATTTCTAAAAATGAATCATTATTGTGACACAGGGCACACAAGATCCCGATATAACAACAGTTGGCGTACAAGTTTTTGTAACACATATATCATGCTCGATAATCAAGCTGTCATGCAGATGTGATGAAACTTATAGCTGAAATTTGCTGTTAATGATCGACACCTACATGAGAGTATTTGATGTTGCTCATTTTTACTTTATGGCCTTATAGGACCATGTTTCTAAGAAGTCTAATAGGGTTCCGTTTATGGCCAAAGTATATTGATTTTTCATTATGATTTGGATAAATAAGTGAATGTGTGAGAATGTAGTAGCAGTAAGTAATAACTTAGTAGCAGATTAGGCATAACATCAATATCTGGTACTCAAATGCTACAACAACATGCGTTGGAGCAAAAAATGAACATGCGAAAATCTAGGTGATTTACAGATGTCAGGATGACAAAACAAAATATTGAAAGCTCTCAAGAAGTCTGCTTTTTCACAGGCATGATTGCTTATGGGCGCTTTTTTCTTGGTATTTGATTTCTTTCTTCCGCCCATCATTTCGCTGCTGTATGATTAACTTCACTTTGAGCACTGTTCAACTATTCATTTGATAGTCTGACTCCTATCACTTCGCTTTTATCGGAAAAAGCTACTGTAAATTCCGTAAAACTATATCCAGTAGCATTCTACCTGCTTCAGTTTTATCTTCATCCTCTCATCTTCAATGAACTTCTTCTCTTTCTCGTCCAATGCCTCATACTTCCTTTTTGCAGATTGAACAGATTTAATTGTTGCCGCTGTTTTCATTAACTTGTATATTTCTCATTGTCAGTCAGCAGTTGTTCCCTTTTTTGCTGACAATGAGCACCCCACGAACAAAAAGTATGAACCTCAACATCTCCTTGCGAGCATCTTTTTGATAGTAATCATTGCGGAGTTTCAATGGACATAGTCTGCTTGCTTGTTCTGCTGTTACAATATTTTTTACTGTCTACTGGCTTCTGAACTCATGCGATAGTTTTGGTAACTCTTTTTGTGTTGGTATTGATTTTTTTGTCATATCGCCGAATGCCTTTCAGAAGGCATCGCTCTAAAAATGGTCAAGACAGATGATCGGAGGTAGTATACTCCACCAGTTCATTGTTTTTAAATTGACCCTCAGGATGACAAAATAGTCTCTGACCATAGAAAGTCATCTCCTTGGTCGTAAATGAGACGAGGTAGCGCAGGCGAGCTCTCCGATGACAGCAATTGTCCTCTTATCTCCACAATCAAATCTGAGACAGGTGGGATATTTGAAGCATTTGTGAGTTCAGAAGAAGTTTCCTTTGATGGTGGCGCCTTTTCATTCGGCGATTCTTTTATGGCGTTTCTTCTCCTATTATCTAAAATAAGCTTGAAATCTTCAATCGTACATGAAGAGTTTACTCACAATTGATTTATTCACACACATATATGAGATAAGGTCAGAATTTATCTCACAGATACATGTTTAAAGTACAATTGATTGCTTTTTTTGCAGTAAGTGACTCTATATTTGTATGCTCAAAAGTACATAAAAAACCGTAAACTTTCAAATCAAGTGGACTTGAAGCCAAATCAAAGCATCAGCACCACCCAAGTGAAAGGCAGATCTGTCACCATAATTTCATGAAAGGGCACTCATCTGAGATATGCTCCATTGTCTAACATTCGCTGAATGGAGACTCATGAAGGCCTCATTTACGCAGTGTCTCACAAGAACTACCCGCGAGGCAGCGTAGACGATTGAGCAGCGTCCATTGGCCACAAGGTAGCTTCGCACGAGGCAGATCACGGATCGTATCTGCGACGAGGGCCTTGTTAGGAGCGTCCACGGCGGCCCACCGTTGATGCAAGGCTGCAAGAATCTATAAAGATGGTTCTGGAAAGGTTCACCACACTGGGTAATGAAACGGAAGGCGTAGATATGGCGGATGCGCGATGTCGTGAAGAAGGGGAAGTTTCGAACTTATTCAATAGAATTCGATACGCACACAGTTGCTGTTTCTCTTCTGAGGTCAAGTGGAGCAATATTGGTGAGTGCGGGAAGACAGTCAGTTTTCATTGCTCTGATGGCACCGGATGTAGTTTGCATGGCTTCATTTAGTTGGACATCGACTCGTTTGCAATGTGTTTAGTCTTCCAAACAGGACAGCAGTGTTCAGCTGTTTGGTAGCATAATACCAGTCCTGTTTCACGCAGTACATTAGCATCAGTGTCCCACGTTTAGCCAGCGATGATATTCAGAAGATTACTTCTTGTCTGTATTTTTTAGCTCGGTTTTGTCAGATGTTCATTGTAGGATGACGTTCGATCCAAGGTATGCAGGCTTGGGTTCATGGGATATACACGAAAACTGTCAATGTGCACGTCAAATTGATCGCCTTTTTGACAGTTGTTTAGGTAAAACCCGGTAGAAACAGTCTTTCGTGTGACTTGGTTGTAGTCTTCATCGAGTACATAAGTCAACTATATTAGATGTCTGCTTCATTCGCCACTTAGGCAGGCTGTTGTGCGGTCGTCTTACCGCGCAGCTCCTGTTTGCGGCTTGCTTTCTGCTTTGTTGCTTCTGCTAACTATACTTAACCGCCATCGTGTTAGTTTCTCCGCCTCAACCTCAGGACCCACCTTGTATTATTGATTACGAACCTCATCTTCTTGCTGTTCTACAGATATTTTACCATGGATTTACTTTATTCATTTACATTAAGTGCTTTCTCGCATTTTCCATTTCTCAAATCTCAAGTCATGATCAGACATAATAGTTGCTTAGTCATCACTCATCGTTGCAACTGCTTATCAATCCCTCGCTCGCCCTGTACCTAGTGGATACATCGCTTGCCGTCTGCTGACTTTTATCTCATCACACAACGTTTTGATCGACTCGCTTGGCAGTGTGCAGTGTGTGTTTCCCCTGCATCAATCCAACGACTTCTTGTGACCATACGCCTGCAACGCGCTTCTGTGTTTTTGTAATTGCACTCACCGAATTACTTTTGTATTGTGAGTCTAGAAATAAAGATTATTGTTATTATTATGTCATCATTTAGCACAGCGTTGATTTCTGTTCGTAAAAGTTCGAGCTCGCCGGGTGCAACAAATGTCATCGGCATGAACGAATTTTCTGCTCGTTGTCGAAAAGATGCCTGTTATTTACGTGAGGTGTTGAAGAAAGTTGATGCTGAGACTGATCCTTTAAGACGGTCGCTCTTGCAAGAGGTTGACAGTCTATGGGGGTAAGCATCTGCTGCGTTTTAAGAGAATGCTTTTATGCAATGCGCTGTATAAGCCTACTGAACAAGTATGAGGAAATTTAAGATAAAAACAATCATAACAGTTTGACAGTGAACTCGAAGCGCAATACTTGTGTTGAGATTAGTGCTAGTTAAGCAATTATGAATTCTATCTTTTTTATAAGAAGTGTAACCCATGCTAAAGATAACAATTAATGTAGATTTCTAAAACAAGCAGCTGTAGGCATTCAGTAAGTCTTAAAAGAAACACTGGGGGCAATCAAATAATAGTGATCTATCTCACGTTGATAATTTAGAAATCAGGATCTGTAGTTATGCCAATAGCTGAACAATATTAATTACTGACAGCCGTTAATTGCTTGACGATGTAAACCGTCTGATTTATGTGTAGCCACACTCCAATGAAGTTGGTTTTGTAATAAATCTCGTAAAATCTACTCATTGATAAATTTAGGTGCGGGTTCCACTTGAGGGCGGGTGATACTCAAGAAAAAGCGGTATACACTGATATTTATCATCTCATCTCTTCCTCAATAACTCATACCAACCCACGCCAACTTAGCTATGTGACCTTACTGACATTGTGATTTTCATTTTGCAAAAAAATATATATATATATTCACTATACTTTAGCATTTAATTTGATTGTGTCTGCTATCTCTTCCTTCACTTTCATTTGTTAAGTTTTGTAATTTCCCATAACTTCAAAATATATTGTGTCGCCCCACAATAATAAGTATCGGGATTCTTTGTCTCAAATGTACGATTATTATTGAAATACTTAGCATTTGACATCACAAAGGTGATAAATACATCATCTTTCATTTGTGAATTGTGCTATTCAGTTTCGGTGTCGTGTATTGCGTTTCAAGAAAACGTTGTTTCAAAATTTTCACATCTGGTAGGTAGAATAATTTTACTGCTTTCATGTTATGTATTGATCAATATCAGTTGCCAAATCTACATGCCTAGCTACAAAAGTCCCTTGCATGTCTAATTGCACTGAAGCCAAAACCAAGACGAAGCCTTTACCAACATATCATTGATCAGCTTTGGAGGAACTTGATCTCAGACAAATGTTTATCCTCAAATATAGATGCTAACTCCTAACGACGAGACAATCACATCACACTTGCTATGGATTTTAACTGAATTTTATATTGGTCCTTATCTCAATGACTAGAATGTTGGTACTGAAACGCATATTCGCGCATAGTTGTGATTTTCAGAAGGTGATCACGAATGTACTAAAAATGAGGGTGGGTGCGTAAATTCCGGAAGCGGTCATTTCCTCAACTTTATTGATCCCGTTGATTATGTGTTCATGTAGATGATTTAAAAAACATAAGATTATGATGATAAAATGCGCAATTGAATAGTGACTGTCTACATTTTAGAGATAGTGACCTCAGTCTACTCAACCGTGGAGTCGGGAGCGTTCTCTGTGACAGGACCACAGTGGTGCCAAAATGTTGAAACCATTTGATAGCCATTTGCAGACCGAAGATGGAGTTAATTAACTCAATTTTTAGGCTACCAAGTGGACATCTCAAGCAGCATGCATCACTGTCGAAAAAGGGACACAGAGAGACGGTAACTGGAAGCAATGTTCATTGATTCTTTAAGAAGTAGTTCGACATACAAGTGCTAGTAAGCTTACCTCTCATTTTGACATCTTACTGCTTGTATCTGATTATGTTTATCTTTATCCGAAGGGCGAAGTTTACAGCATGACCAACTTCGCCAACCGGGATTGTTCCACTAACAAAACCGGTGAAGTATGTGGGATCTTCTTGTATCCTTTCATGTTGCTTTTCTTTTTCATCTTGAAAGTTTATTTTTGAATCAGCAGATGTCTAAGGAGAATTCAAACGTTAATTGATGGCTGTCACTAAACATCTTTGTCGCAGATTTGGAAAGGTGTCTTTTTTGACTTCCTCGCTTACATGTATGTCTCATACCCATACAAGCAACTTATAGTTCAAGTGCAATTGCTATTAATAATATATCCGTGAAATACACGTACATGCATTAGCGGTTGGATTACGTCAAAATGAAGGCCACTTGGTTTACGTTTGGGGTGTCTGAGACGTTGTGTCAGACACTCCATATTGAAATAGCTTGGAACATCATAAAAATATAGTTTTTAATTTCTTTTTATATGATGTGTGGGATATAATAAGAAATAAATAATAGGCAATATAAAAGTTAGCTCACTAAAGTAGCTGCCCAGAAATCATGGGGTTTCGTGACAATTTCCGTCTGACATGGTGAAATGTAGCATAGCGTTCATTAGTAATCCGTGTGTATAAGACTACAAATATTTTTTGCTAATATAGTTTTCTCCAAAGTAGTTTTCTCTGAAGTAGTCTCTCCAAAAAATACTGACAGCATTTATACCTATGCAAGAAGACGCGTGAATTCATGAAATGCTAAGACTCAAAATGTCGAAAGAAATGAATTTTGCTATCATACGGGGATACGTAGGTATGGCTATAGGTTATGATTTTGTACCTATGATTTATTCACTTGTACAACATCCTACTACTCCTTATCATCTTAGCTACAATTCCCAACCTACCAGATGCCTAAACAGGCCTACTTGATTTGCATTTTTGCAAGCATCCCAGGAAACCAGTCGTCATCCATGCGACACGAAAAGTACGTGCGGACAGTGATTACGTTTGTTCGAAATTGTGGTGTCCAAAATGTTTCCGTTTTTTAAAATAGGAATATGCGTTGACTCAAACGTGCCGATCGGGTGATCTTATAGTGTTGCGCTGGTGGGTGGATAAGTCATCTTTTGTAATATGATCAAACCCGGTTGGACAAGAGCAAACTACATGCAGTATTGTCAGAGATAGCATACTATCTCCCTAAAAGTACAGGGAGAGGAGAAATGATCTCCAGATGCAATACACTGACGACATGCGATTAATCTGCTCTCCAAAACATGACAAGAAGATCTAGCACCCTATTTTTCAGATATGATGAATGTAGAAATCTATACAAAACTTTATCTCAACTATGCGCAAGGATCGGAAAATTTAATAAAAAATTTGTTATGTCAGTCAGCTTTTAATTGTTCAATTGCGAGATGCTTCTCTAAATTAGCCTATATGACTTGAGAATTTTACTGATCAATGCGTATACCCTCAAAATGGCAAAATATATTTTGAGAAGTCATTATTTCAGATTTTTTATTCTCGGTGCCGAGAGCCATCGAAAGCTCGTGTATTTTACTGTGGAGTGTAAATTAAACAGATAGAGAAATCCGAAATAATGACTTCTCAATCATTGAACCCATCTGAAAAATATTCAGCATATTAAAAAATGCACTTTGCTACGACTAAGCAACTGCTTTACATATAACCTCCGAATTCGTTTACACAATTTGCAATAGCAGAATTATTCTTCTCCACTACACATGGAAACAGAGAAAATAACGGAAATCCCATAGGAAACCTACCGACAAATCTTCTTGCGATAAAACGTAGTTTGTTACTCTTAACTACAACTCGATTTTCCACAATATTTGATGTCCTTTTTCTCTCATCAATACAAGAATGAAAAGAAAATCTGTTGTCGCCTCCTCGTACCGGCTGATAGTTTCCGGACAGAAACATGACATTCCATGCAGATCATCCTTTACATTTTGAAGAGATCTGATCATGACCGGCGCTGTGGCCTTATGTTAGTGTTGGCTCTGCGTCCGAGAGACCTTTGGTCAAACCTTGGTCGGGTCAAACCTAAGACTTTTAAAATAGGTACACTTTGCATTCTTGCTAAACACTCAGCACAAAAGGAATGAGAGTGGGATAAATAACACCTCGGCCACATGGAAGAAAGTATCCATGCCTAATGTGCTTCCGAAGATAAACAAGGTTCATTTATTTATTTTTTTCATGTAAAACGCTTAACTTCCTGTTGAGTTTTCAGTCAGGTGACTTCAGACTATTAGCAGGTATGAAATGGAGATTCGAATTATTAGATGCGTGATCTCTGTGAAGTAAGCAAGATAATAAGATGATTTAGTGAATGAAATAGTCGGGTATAGAGCTGCTTTTCAAAAAGTATTTTTTAGGTCTAGAGGATACTAACAAATCTCGCATCCTTAGAATTTTGAAATATATATATATTTCCGTCCGAAGTGGTTGGAATCGATTTGGTGAAGAATTTTTTGTTCATTCCAAATGTGAGTGTAGTCTTGAATCTGAAAATCTTTCAAAATGCTCTGCTATGTCTGCTGCTAACTTCGACTTGATACTGCAAATTCAACAGTTGCAGACACCGTCATATAAATCAGGCAATGGTTTATTGGCTTTTACACTTGGTACAGAAGAGACTATGGGCCCATCACCCAATGACAAAAACATGGATGAAACTGCCAAGCTAAGTGAAACATGAGTCAATTAAAAAGTCAAACATGAGTCTCGGGCTAAAGTCCTCGGGATTCATCAAATAATTTCCCTCTCTATGTCCCACAGAATCACATATCCATCCTCTATCCATTGTAAAATACACCTAGCCATGTCTATCATAGCCTTCATTTGTTACGATTTCTATGTCCTCTGGAGAATTTATTGAGAGCAAAAGGATTGATGACCTGAAATTTCTAGTCACCATAGACAAGAAACGTCAATGATAACCGATAACATGTAGAGATGTTTAACAGTTCTCCATTCCCGCGGGCTTTGATGTAAATACAATGAGAATAGTCACCCATCTGAATCGGACGTAAATCATGAAATCTTAAAAGCCAAAGTGCCCTGAGATCATTCTCACTAAAGCTAGATGGGTACAATTTCTATATTTTAGATCCATTTTAACGAATTTCAGATATCTTAAAAGTTGAAATTGTTGATGAATTCCCTATCTGAAATTCAACTGGAGAATTCTTCTGGAGATACCAACTGTTTGGGAGTTATTTAAGTTGCGTGCACATCACCCTATAGTGAAACGTGATAGGTTTTTGTTTAGCGAAATGTACGGCTTTTGTGATATCTTCCATTTCAAATAAGCAGCTGTTTATTTTTCACTTCACACCAGTCATTGTTGACCGCCGTTGACTCAATTTTTTTCTCCGTTTGATAATGGCATTGTAGTGCATTTTAGCCCACTACCTATGAAGAATTGAATTAAAATGCATTGCTGATGAATACGTGTTTCAGGGAACTGGAAATTAAGACTTAATGCAAGCTTACGGAATATACTCAGTAGTTTGAAATTAACGCATATTTGGGGTAACAGGCCACAAATGTGCTGCCCATTTTACTTAGCAAGAAATTCTACTTACCTACAGGTAGCCTGTCTATGCGGCTGAAGTCGTCGTCTAAGCCTGAAAATGCTGTTGAAGATGATGATTGAGACCGCTTCAGAATGTAGTCGTTTGTCTATTGCTGCTTCATTTCTCTCTTCACACCAGTCATCGTTTTATTGACCGACGTAAACTTCATTTTTCTTTCCGTTCGATAATAGTATTGAAGTGCATTTCAGTCCAGTAACTACGAAGAATTGAATTGTAATGCATTACTGATGAAGACTGTTGAACTGGTATACGCAATCACGGTGTCTTACTCCTTTCGTATAACAGCCTTCTACGATTCGACACGTAGTGTTTCTATGATACTGAATGTTTGGTTTTTTGACATTGGTTATTTGTTTTTAAGATAAGAAAGGAAATCAAATATGTCGTAATTATCAACTTTTCTTTGTAGTTACATTGATCGCACGTTGCTTGGCATTATAATTTGGGGTGCCTGCAAGGCGCCATCTTTTTCATCTATGTTTTCCTGCACGAGAGGTCGCGACTGCTTTGATTGATGTAGTCTCCCCTCTTGATGTTTGGACTGATGATAGGTGTTGCAGCGAAATCTTCCCGTGGTGAGTTAACATGAATTGCATGTGTCAATCAACGGTGTCATCGAGCTATGCCGGTTTAGATCAAGAAAACTACATGCTCGAACGTTTATTATGACGTACAAATTTTCGGACGAAGCATTTTTCAAGTGCAAATTTAATGGCAGGCTAAGAAAGCGACACTAAATCGAAACTGTTGAAGCGATGCATTGTAGTCAAAGCAGCAACATTCTTATGAATGGTTGTTGTGGACGTCAATTGGATGTTAAGATGATCCTTTTTGCTTGTCTTTTTGCAAGATCCTCTTTTTGTGACCTTTCGTGAACGATTTTATTTTATCTTATTTTACTTCCTTGTAAAGTTTTTTGAGCGTTGATTAGTTTTTAATTAGTTTCATTGACAGCTCTATTATTATCTTAAGCTGTCTATTTACTTGTCTGCTAGAGCTGTCAATCTGAATAACACTCCTCGGCGGAAAGATTTAGTGTCGGTTTTCTAGCATGCCATTAAATCTGTACTTGAAAAGGCTTCGGCCGAAAATTTGTACTTCATAATACACGTTCGAGCTCACCAAAACCGTTTTCCTGATCTATAATTGCATATGTCCTTATAATTGCTTGTCAACTAACATTTCCAATTTTTTTCAATTCTGAAGACTTCATGCTACATTTGCAGGTTTTGATTATCAGTGCTCGTGTGCTCATACACTAGAGATCGCGGCTGAATTTTTTTGACGGTCTCCGTTCTCCCCTACGAAGAATGGATAATGGACGTAAAACGAAAAAGTAAGTAAGTCTCATCTCTCGGTGTATGGACTGATGGTAGAATTCATCAGTGCCCGAGGTCATGGAAAATCTGGATAAGTCATGGAAACATCAAAATTTGAAAACGTCATGGAATAGTTGCGGAAATTTTAATTTCTGGAAAGTCTTGGAAAAGTCATGGAAAAATATGTGATGTTCTATTCTCAAATATGGTTGCATGAATGAGTCTTGTTGCCATTTTTTGAGCTGCCAATGGGTAGGACTAGCAGACCTGCGATTTCTTCAGATTTCAACGCAAATCTGGTAGAGGCCAAATGCAATGCAGCTTCTAACGTAAATTTCTAGATTTTGCACAACATGAGATCACCCTTAAGCAGCCTTTTATTCGATAGAGCGACGGTTATAATAATCAACATCACAAGGCACCCCATGTACATGAAGATGTAGCAGTCAGATCTACGTACGCGTAGTAAATTAACAAATGTTGCTATACATAGAAGTGCAACACTGTAATATTTAAGGATGCGCGATGATAGCCTATGATTAGCCTAGTAGTTTAAATCGTCACCGCCTGCAAAACCCACAGGTCAAGTCCAATATGTCTACAGAGCGCTAGAGATTCGAATTATTTTTTTCTAGTTAGCATTTTTTTGGTATAAATTTTAATAATTATGACTGATTAGATGAATGAAATAAGTCAGGCTGTTGAAGCACTTGCTTTATCTAAAATTTCTCCCGAAAAGCAGCTTAAACAGGAAATAGAAAGCGATCGCAGGATTAAGGTCTGGAACTACACTAGTAAGACGATGAAATTTATAAAACCATGGATTTTGGTTGTTAACCGGTTAGCTATTTCAAGCCGATTAAACGAAAGTTTGAACCGTGCCAATGACTGCGGCATGATCATCAGAGAGAAGACTACTGAAAGGGTAGATGACTTCCTTGAAGAGATCCTACTTGCCGACAGGAAGCAGCCTGTCTATGCGCTTGAAGTCGTCTAAGCCTGAATACACAGTTGAGTCAGTTAAAATGTGAGGATGGACTTATCACATTGAAACAATTAAATTTCCTGTGATATCAGGACTGCATCAGTTCTGTCAGCGCTTCGATTTGATCATTGCAGACTAGTTCAGTGTCTCTACAGGAAACAGGTTTCTTTATTTATCCATATGACTTACATGAGTGAAGCTCCATGTCAGATAGAAGCTTCCGATAGTGATTGATGCCGCTTTCGGTTGCGGTCGTTTGTCTTTTGCTGTTCCCTTTCCTCGTCGCACCAGTCATTGTTTTATTGACCGCCGTTGACTCCTCTCTTCTCTCTATCTAATAATAGTATTGAAGTGCATTTGAGCCCACGAGCTGCAAAGAGAAGAAAAAACTTGTAAATGCAATCTCAGTGTTTTACTTCTTTCGGTCAGGAGTCTTCTATGATTCGACACCTGATGTTTTTATGGTACTGAATGTTTAAGTTTTTTAAATTTGCTTTTCGTTTAAGATATGGACGGAAATGAAGTATGTCGCAATGTACCGACTGGTGTTTTTCTCGTTGTAGTTATTTTGCTTGCTCGTTGACTGGCATTTCAATCCGAGGTTCCTGCAAGGTTCCATGTTTTTTCATCTATGTTTTCCTGCACGAGAGGTCGCGACTGCTTTGATTGATGCAGTTTTCCCCTCTTGATGCTTGGACTGATGATAGATGTCGCAGCGAAACCTTCCCGTGGTGAGTTTACATGAATCCGTGAGTCCTTATAATTGCTTGATAACTAACTTTTCTATTTTCAAAGAGTGTATTTGCCTTGCTTTATATGTTTCTGTTCTGTAGTGGTGCTGTTCAATGTATCACTGTATGTCGTAACATCATAATAATGATGGATATTTGAAAACTTTATGCTACATTTTCAGGTTTTGATCATTTGTGCGCAACTGCTCAAGCACTATAGATCGCGGCTGAATTTTTCTGACAAAGTCTCCTCTCTGGGTGTGTGGACTAATGGTAGATGCAACACTCAGATCTACAGGTCCACAGTAAGTTAATAGATGTTGAATGCATAGAAGTGCGAACTGCACCGCATGCAAATCTCGCCAAAGTTTACCCCAATATGTCTACAGAGCGATAGAGATTCGAAACATTTTTTCTGGTTTTCATTCATTTTAATTATTAAGACTGATTGGGTTTGTAGCTTAAAATCAAAACCTCAGTTGCTTTCATAGGGCCACGCTTGTTCTTTGGGTATGTACAACAGGTGAATGATGCCCTGATCATCTGTTGTATATGAATGCCACACTGCTAGCAGTTCATTCAATTCTACGAGATAACGATAAAGATCAGAAGACGTCTTGGGTGTCACTATTATCTGGTTCCGTGGTTTATCCCACTTCATCACACACAACTAAGGAATCATTGGTAATTATTGGCATAGAAAATTATTTTTCGACTTTCGGGCAGGCCACCGTTCAGAATTGAATTTTTCTTTTCAAGGAGTGATGAAGATTTAGAACTCAAGTATAGTTCACATATGCTACTATAAGTAGTAGGTATGGGAATATTTTGGCGATTATCAAGTAGTACGCAAGGCAAATTTATTTGTGAATGAAAATAACCAATTTGACTGAACAGACGTTAGTAAATGCATCTTTGTTCTCAAATCAAAAATTTTAGGAATTAATTCATATTACAGCTTTTACCTCATTCTCGGAGTAGACCTGTAATTACAGATATTGAGTAACTGTGTCAGTTTATGATAACCTTCGGATATTCGTCAGTTCAAGTGAAAATATGTCTTTTTGATGTTGCTTATGTTGATGATCATAACGTAGAATAATAGACTACGTCGTAAAATTAGTAATAAGAAAGACAGGCATTATATACGTGTACATCTTAACAGCACAGGCAATTAAGTACGGCATCAACTCGGGAATAGAGGAGAATACATGTACACCTACTATGTATGAATATAATTGATATGGAACGGTTTGGAACTTGGAAATGAAGCGTCAGGCTATTATAGGGGTACATAAACCCGTGACAACAATTCTTGGACAATAGCATGAAAAGTAGATAAAAAATACCAACCTATAACTCTGAATCCACATCATCACACAGCAATTCCTCTGATGCAGGTTTACCTCTTATACGCCATCGATACATATCCTCTTGATAAAGACCACGAAACATCGCAACAAGGGCCGTCGCTGCAACATCCGATTTCACCATAAGCTGTGAACGCCATACTCTGTCTACATTCATAGCTGATAGTTATAATGGCTGCTGAAGCCTGATAAGAACGCAGATGATATAATTATTGAAAAAGAAGACTCAAATTCATCATGCTGACACGAATAACAACAATGGAAGAAGAGCAAGGAAAATCAAAGCAACATCGACGGTAATAGGATGGACCGACAACATCAAGCAGTGGGTACAGGGAAGAATGATGGAGGCAGAAAGGAGTAGGCCTACACCAACGGTCTGTGATGAACAAACGACACTTAATCTGTCATTAAAACGATAGTATACTTATCAGCACAATGACCAAGATTAACTAGCTTAAACCCAAATTTGCTAATGACAGTTCCTGGGATGCCAAATTATAACCAAAATTTATCGGAGAAAATGTAGTCGAGGAATAACGGCGTATACTGAGGGTCACGCGATTCTTATGTCAGCTACACAGTCAGAGCAACTCCTGCTTCTCGACCAAGGACAGAATAACTAAGCATAATTCACGAGCGCGTTCGAGGAAAGTGAATTCAATCTCGATATCTCGACCATTTATTAGACTTTCGAGAACTCGAGATTACAGTGCCGAGATCTCGATATTCCAGATTAGATTAGCTTATTATTTTTATACTTAACAAATAAAATTAATGTTTCATTGAATTGCCTGTTGGAACATTAGGTCAACTGTTGACGCAAAATGTGCTAGTGTTCTCAAACTTGCATATTATTGAAAGCCATCTGAAAGGCCATGAGTTATATAGTCTTGAAGATGCACAATGCTAAGTGACTGTACCTTTGAACTGTCTTTTAAATGACTGATAGCTGTATTTATCAGTCATCCATGAATGCTAGCTGTGTTAAACACATATGTAAGCCTACATGTTGAACACCTACTCCAAGTCAATAATTATGTCAACTTCATGCTGCATCTAAACAACTAGTTACAAAATATTGTGTTATTTGGAGTGGACGAGGGAATACCGACCTCCAACCCACTTTCATACTGAATACAGATATCGTGAATTTGAAATGAATTTGCAACATATTTTGTGCGGCGGACTAATTCAAAATCAGCATTTCTATCGGACTATTGTCGGTCCCGGGAAATCAAGGTGGATCAAGGTGAAGAGAAATGTAGAGCATTGCGTTGTGTACAATCGTGCACGGTGATAACTTTGTTTTAGGTTCCTGTATATTTAATGAAGCGCATTCTTCCGTATTGTAAGAGGCTTTTTACGGAATTGACTTACATGAGCTTTGTTTATCATGTACTAAATTCCTTTTCACCGTTGCAGGATTGCTAGTTTAAATTATCGACGAAGGAAAAAGTGATTGTAGTTTCATATAGAAGACTCTAAATACAACATAAATTTTAATGAATAGTAACTCTTGTTTTCATGAATTTCATTAATTGCCGTAGTGAATACGTCTCAGAGTTTTTTTCATTTTTTATGAGTATTGCATACTCATAGGCTGTCCATGCTTTTCAAATGCTCAACTAGTTTATTAAGCATGTTTTCACAACACTGTCGAATTGGGGAATTCTACCTACTTTCCACCTGCTATTTCACACAGTTTTGGTCAAGAATCCGGTAATTTGATTCATCTCCTACGCCTTTGCTTCATCTAGCTGGATATTTAAAACTTTGATAAACAGAACTGTTTTCACTTGAGATAATAAAGTATAAAATTTTGTGAAACACCATTCTTATCGCATTTATGCAAACAAGGATCGTTCTTTAATCGTAATTGAAATATTTCTATAATTAAGAAGACGGATTTATGAAATTAAATCGGCCACTGTCAGACATCAATTCTCTTGAGCACCTGTCACCATATGCAATAAATTGCGCTTTATGAGTAATTGACACTACTTGCAATCTCGAATTCGAGATATCGGTACTTGGAAAATATTGAACTCGAGATTGAATTCATTAGTTCGAGTCGCACTTTATCTGAATCGAAGGGCGCCACTTAGTTAGTTAGTTATCCAGTTTTAATCCGGTGATTTCCCCGTGTCCGAGGGTGGCCGGATGTACCTTATCGTGCCGCAATCGCCTTCACACCTAGTCTCCATTTCCTTCTGTCCAATACATACTTTTTCGTCAGGCCTATCCAAGACATTTCTCTTCCACTAGCGTCTTCCACATTTTCTTGGGTCGTCCTCGCTTTCTTCTACCCCCAAAATTCAGCGCTCTCCTCAAAGCACTAAATTCATCCGTCCTCAAAACATGGCCACACCATCTCACTCCATTTGTCCTTAATAAACTATCAACACCTTCATTCAACCCAAGCAACCGCATCAGCTCTTCACTGTTGTAAAAATGGCGCAGTGCTTTTTCGTCGGATGTGGCAGCAGCACCAATACTTAGCGCACAAATTATATAGCTTCTACAGATTCCCAAAAGATGTCCTTGTTCAATTAATGGTGTCGGAGCACAGGATGGAAAGACTTTACTCCTAATAAGCATAGTCGAGTATGTTCTGACCACTTCGCCGACATAAACAAGACAAAATATCTATGAGATGGTATGTTATCTGACCAATATCGAGCCAATTAGTCTCTATTTCGTTTGCGACCTACCGCAATCTAATGTCTCAAATGATGCCAATGACTGAATATTTTTCAGAATGCATTCTGTCTAAAAGTGATCTTAATTCAATGATTTCGAATTAGAACAACATTTTGACTTTATCTAGAAATATCGTAAATTGAAGCCACTGCGATGCATCGAAGCATTCATACTATATTCATTTCAGACAATATGTTACCAAATTTATGTACGTACAACTGTCAAATACTGTATATGTGCAACATGCATAATTTTTATCTTAATATTGAGTGAATAATACGTCACTTCAAAAAATGGTGAACGGAGTTTGATAGCACTTCTCCTATTATGGAAGAGATACACCAACTGTAAAAAGTTGCATGCTGAATTTAATTAATATTATTGCAAGTACTTTTACCTTTTTTCAAATCGCATGACCTGAGAAAACACTTGATCACCTTCCATGACTTCTTATTGACAATTTTTGAAGCTAATGGCTCACTGCATAGCAGCAGTCAGCGGAGAATAGTTGCAGGGTCGTGAGAAGGTTCTGCTAATTCACTATCATGTTGATGACTTGGAACTAAGTTAAATGATTCGATCTATCCAAGCGATGACCAAGACAGTGGCATAGGTGGTGGTGATGATTATGACCCGCTTTTAGTCAAAACACGAGAAAATTAGCCAAATTGTATGCGTTTCATCTCTCAAGTGATCGTCTTGAGAACGAGAGCAGTGAAACACATGTTTGCATAAAAGTTTTTTCCTTCAACACTTCGCAGACCTGCCCGCCAGATTCATCAAAAATGCCAGTTATCTCAACATGCATGGTGACAAAGTGGATTTCGGACTTTAGGGATTACTCCACTATGCAGTTCTTGTCAGAAAATCCCGCTCGGTGCATCTGATGTGGGTGACACTCGTCACATGTCTATCAGTTTGCATGCGACAGTCAACTGGTAAACGCATTAAGAAATTCGTCATGAATTCTCTATTCATGAATCAAGCAATGTCTACAACTAACGCCGCTTGGAAGATAAATTCGAGGCGCGCGATACATATCACGATATCACAAATTTTGATGGATGAATTCGCCAAAATCTAATGACACTACTCAGTTACTCAATGTAGAACATTAATCGCTAAAATCTGGCTCTTATTTTCAATCATTGTTGATGTACGTCATTTCATTAGGCGTGTTGAATTTGCACTAAAATTTCCCTGCCAAATGACAAAATTATTGAAGACAACATGACTAAATGCCGTCGATAGCATGACTTATGCACAAGCATGCCGGCACGGGGTGGGCAGGGTGGGCAAAGCCCATGCTGCCCTTTTCACAGGGTGGGCAGGGTGGGCAATGCTGCCTTTTTACAGGAGGGGCAAATTGCCTTTTCAAGGGATGGACAAATTTGTTTAATTATCTATATTACGCTCGTATGTTGCCCTTTTTTCAAGTACGCTGTAAGTGACTTCAATTAGGATGTTTCCTTTAGACAGGATGGACAAGTTAATATGTGTCGCCTTTTGGTTGACAGAGTGGGCAAGTTGATCAACATGATTGCCGTTTTGTAGGGTGAGCAAATTGATCTATTTTGCCTTTTTACATGGTCGGCATATGTTATTAATGTACATATGTTGCCTTTTTTACGAGTACAAGGTGGGCACGTGTTTCTATGTTGCCTTTTTGCGCGGCGGCCAAGTTATTCTATTGTGTCTTGCATTTTGGCAGGTGCAATTTGCCATTGTGCAATTTGTAGAGGATGGGCAAATAGAGACAATGCTGACTTTTCACAAGGCGTGGGCAAGTCTGCGGTCACATTTACAAAATAGGTAATGTCATACAATTGGGAGACTCGCGAAAAGTCGAAAGGAATAGTGAATCAATTGAGGGACACCTTTTTGATCGCTAGCATTAAGTGCTCATACGACGTGATCTGTATAATGGAGAATATTTCCAGGACTACTCAAAGATCTGATGTTAGTGCTCAAGAAGCGAATTTCGTCATCAACCTTGCGAAGCAATGATTCAAAGAAATGTGCTCCAATGACGAAGCTAGTAAGATATGGAGTCATGCAGAAAAGCTACAAGCAGAATTAGGGGACGAAATGACAGATAACATCATGGAGAGAAAGGAAAAGAGAAAAAGAAAACTGCCAGAAATATTGTCCGAAATGACAGACCTGCCTGATATTGATACACCGGATACAACGTTCCAATCTTTTTCCCAGAAATATTTTGATTTGATCAATTTGATCGACGGAGCAATGCAGAGAAGATTCTCCCAAAATGATTTAAAAATATTAGAAGATATTGAAATAGCCCTGATAGACTCTGTAAATGGCAAACTCGAGAAGGAATCATTTGACAAAATATTTCCAATTGTGTCCAGAGTAATGAAGCTTCAACAATCTCGCAAAGCAGAATCTGGAGAAGAACTAAATGGTTTGCCAGTCCTCCTCAAAATGAGAAATGAACAGATCAAACCAAGAATAAAGACGGTTACAAAGATATCAACAATTTGTGATATATTTAACGCCATGCCAATGACGAAAAAGCTTGCAAAATTACCCACGACTTGCTGAAATATTATTGCACAGTACCCATGAGCTCAGCGACAGCGGAAAGAAGTTTTAGGGCAATGCGACGCCTGAAAACATGGACCAGAGCCAAGACTGGACCAAACCACCTTAACAATATCTTGTTTGCAGTATTGCATAAGGATTACATGGACGATGTTAATATCCACACCGTTGCTGATGAATTCATCAAATTCAATGAAAAGAGACTCTCATACTTTGGACATTTCTGATCTGGCTCTTGTTTTTCTTGTTTATATCATTAGAGTTATCACAGAGGTTTATATTATATTGTTTGATATTTTGTACATAAATAGATCATAATGATTTGATCAAATATTTTATTTTTGAATATTTTCCGTATCAAAGCTGGATACCGGTGTCGTGAATAATAATAACCTTACAGTTAAGTACACATTAAGAATATCAAGTTTAAGTCACTGTATGTAAAAGTGTATATAGAACCTACATATATGATTCGATTTCGTTTATATCACATTGTCATATTTTTAACTTCTCCTTATTCTATAAACCTCATATTTTCACACGTTATTTCATCGGAATAGAACCTAATTATAATATTGTTAAATCATGGCATTATGTTTATGCATTTGTTAAAAGAAACCTCTATATAAGATCATTTGAACTCCGCATTCATTTAAGCAGAAGAAAATTAATTCAAAAATCACATATAAAGTCAAAATTTTCAAATAAAAGTTCCCATACTTGAGATACAAATAAAGGTGCCGATACCGATGCGAACATGCAATACTATGTACTACTAATTGTCATTGCAAAGCGATGATTATCATGCTCCGATGCAATGAAATCAAGCTCGATCCACAACGGCCTAGTATGGAAATCCGCGCGATTCGCGCGGCAGGGAAACTAGTAAGTGCTTCCTGGTCTATGGTTATATAATTTAAATAAATAAAGGCGTATAAAATAGTCCAATTTCTTGTATATAGGTGTGCATATGCAAAATGCCTTTTTTTATCCTTGCCCATGCTGCCCCTTTTACGTGCCGGCATGCTTGCTATGCAAGGGCTAAAATAGCATATCGAAGTAATGTTGTCAATATGTAAAAAAGGTCTGCATTTGACTATTTGACTTCGAAAAACATTGCAATTGACTTCAAGCTATTGCAATTACCTAGTCGGTGCAATTTTGGCCGCGCAGCTATTTTACAGGCTGAGCCGGTCCAATCAATTTCCATGTCTTAACACATATCATATTTCTCAGTTACAGGAGACTTCAAAACACTATACATGACCAAAATCTCTATTAATTGGTTCACTTATTGTAGAGAATTTCTATCTTTTACTTATTTATGATGTTATTGATTATTTCCTTTCGTAGACATATTTATGAAACACTCGCTATCACCGACTCAGCTACTGTGATAGTCGTCAGACCAAAATTGTACTGACTGAGTTCATTTATCCTTCACGACAGCGCAAATCTGAGAATAGTTTGACCTTCATTTACAGGAATTGTAGCCTAGAGAATTCATTGTTCACTTTAATATGGCATCCGACTCCAAATTCTAATACATAGATGGTCCTTCAAATGAAGCATAAATGATAAAATTGAAGAGTTTTCGTCTCGTCTGTGGGAAAGCAAGCAAGACTACATGTCATCTCACCAATATAAGGAGCTGCGAGGAACCCCTGAGGAAACATTGACAAATTTGATGCTTTGATCTTGCTGAATTATCTGTTTGAGGAAATGCAGTGTAGTATATTGAACAAATTTCCTGGATTTTGGTGCCTGAATTCAGACAAAAAAATGTGTACATTAAATTTAGAAATACAAACACGAATAAATATGATAGGCACTTACGAATTACTTCTGAGAATTATGCAACTCAGCCGACAGTTCAGAAAATCAATGTAGCTCTCTTTGACATCCACATAATGCAACAGCATTCTACCCCTTTGATGATCGGTGCTTCTGTAAAATGCGAACATCTGAAAGATACCGAAAACAGCTGATTTACTGACCCTGACCTACTTCTGGAAGCCGCCATCGTTTAGGTACCGTTGTCATGACAGCGCGTGTCCACGAAGTTCTATTGTTCTCAATGTCAATGACCGTTCTAGTCCTTTTATATTATATAGTGTCGGATTTCTATGTTGATTTCTATAA